>BQNB010047570.1:4114-43036 GCA_026074375.1 Tanacetum coccineum | reverse complement strand
TTATTTAGAAAAATCACAACTTAAAATGAAATAGTCTTTGTTCAAAAGCATATTTAAATTTAAGAAAAAGAGATTTTCCTTATATTTATTAATCACATTATTTCACACTTAACATTAATATAACCATGATACAATGTAAATCCTCGACCTTTTTGAAGGCTGCAACATCGGTTGTGAGCCGGCAAGATGCAACAAACTTTTATCAGCCCACAATTTATAATTATTACTTATCATGTTTTTTCATTTTTTTGCATACTTTATATTACCACGATATATAAAGAAAATTTCTTTTTGGAAAATTTAAGTATAAATTTGAACTAAGACAAAAATGTTATTGACTACATTTCAAAAATTGTCGATTTAAGTTTAATTTCAAAAATAGCACGTATTATTAGTCCGGTTAGGAGCTTATGGGAGAAAAAGCCACAAATTACACACATGAGCTCTTAAGATTTCCAAATAATCATTGTTTAGCATCTAACTCATACTTAACTCTATCATTTTTCGTTCTTCGCAAAGATCCGCGAATGCTTAGTCTAAAAGTTAAGGAACAAGCTAGAGCTCAACACGCTCGATCGAGTCAAAATTTTCATTTTTTGGAATTTTGGTGGTAAAAACGAGATTACGTGAAAACAACGACTGCAGGCAATGTTTTTAGAAGGGTCTCTACGTCACTGATTCGTCAGAATCCAACACACGTAAAAATATAATATATATATAATATTATGGAAAATTACCAATTTACCCTTGAGGACAAAGGAAATTCTTCAAAATATATATAATATAATATAATACGTATATTAACCGGGAAGTATGATTCCCCGGGTCGTTTCCCCAACGATTTGTGAAATTGAAACCACGTTTGATGCTCGGACAATGATTTGAATTGGCAACAAAGGATGATTTGATTATCTACTTTTAAAAATTGAAATAAACAAATTATAACAATTAAGCACTAAGACAAATAACGGGAAATCAAATTTTAACTAAAAACGCAAAACGGGTTCCTTAAACGGAGGTCAAAAACCCTAAATTACTAAAAATAAACCTAGCTTAATTTTTTCTTTTTAAATAGACTCTATTTGACTAAAAAGTAAGTTTAAAGAAAACTAGACAAAAAACGGAATTGAAATAAGCGTTAAAACACGAAAAACGAGAACGAGGATAAATCCCGTTCTTTAAAAATCGAAATTTTGCAAATTAGACCCTACGAAAGCAAAACTAATTTTCCTATGAACTTTAGGATAAAAGAAAATTTTCTAAAAAAGATTTATATTTTTTTGTTTATTTTTCTATTTTTATGATTTTTTAAAGTTTTTAATGAAAATAAATGTTTAAAAATACTAAACGACCTATAAAAATTCTAGAAAAATGACAGAAAATAGCTTAAACTAATTAAATCCTAGGAAAAATAAGCCCAATGTCATGGCTTATCAAATAAACCGCGAAATAAGCTTAAACAACTTATTAGGCTTATTGGGGAAAATGAGTATAAGAAATAGATTGTGCAAGAGTCTTATGAAAAAGACCCAAGGGCACAGCGGTAGGGAGTGTGGTGTGTGTATTTATAAAAGGTTGAGCTGTTGAAATCGGGGGTTCGAGTCTTGCTCACCCCCGACTTCCACTTCCCTTTTTTTTATTTTTATAAAAAACTCAAAGAACAAAAGTTGTTAAGCACCTAAAGATAAGCAACTTTAATAAAAGCAATATAAGTTGAAACTCAAAAATAAGCTCTCAAAAAGCTTTTGAAAAAGCTGTTTTCTAAAAGTGAGCCTTTGAGGGCCAAAAAACTTGTTTTCACTTATAAACTTGCACACAACTCATTTTAAGCTCAAATTTGAAATCAAAAACTGTCCTAGAAAGCTAATGATGTATAGCAACCAAATTTTAAAAGATACCTAAGATAAGAACACTATAGGCTAGCTTAATTTGATGATCTAAAAGGCTAACTCAGAAATAAGCACTAAAAGCTTAAAAACAACTTAAGCTAAAATGCTCAATAAGCTAAAACAGACCCTAAGCTTTTGGAATCTTATCAACCTACTAGCATTCTATGAATCCAAACCATAAAAACACCTCCTAAAAGCTAGAAAACTAGATTGAAAAGCTAAATATTAGTTACTACTGTTTTTGGTCTTTTAAAGGTTTTACTATGAAATTTAAAAGCTAAATACCCTATGAAATAAGCTAAAATGTGAAAGCAAGTTTTAATCTATCTAATCCTATATGTAATCTAATTATCTACTGAATTTTAAAGTTTAAAACTAACTTAAGCTATCCTAAATTTAATCAAAAGGACATCAGTTTTAACTGCTTTTAAACCTGCTAGTGTACTTGGTGAAATGGCAAAAACAACTTGCAGGTTACCTTAAGGGTAAATCCTGCATTACACTCTCAAATTGAAAGTGTTTGAACACAACACAAACAAAATCCAAGCTCACAAGAGCTTGGATCCAAAATTCTCTTATTAGCTTTTTGAAAACAAACTCCCCTGGTGCAGGAGAGTAGAAATAAGCCTTAAAATGATATTAAGCTTAAACTAATCCTACAAACCTGCTCAAAACCTAATCAAATTTGAAAATCAAACTAACCAAAATAAATTGCACAATTCAGTTTGACTTTAAGAGGTCAAACTGCATTAATCCAAACACCCCTTTATATTTAGACAGATTTCAATTTAGCTTATGATTCTAAAATCTAGTTAATGAAACCTTAATACCAGATAGCTAGTAGCTTATAACTAACCTAGTGAGCTTATTTCAACAACTAGAAAAGCTAGAATTAAAGTCCTACAAACTATGCTAAATATTTTTTTTGGTTTTTATGATTTATAGGACAAAATGAGTAAATCTAAATTCTATATTAAGGAAACTAAAGACAGATAGACATTCATCATTAATAAGCAATTAGAAACAGATTTAAGCTCAAATAAGCAACTAAATAAGCATGTAAGCAATTAATAAGCAAATTTAAGCAAAACTATACTAAGAAAACTAAAGACAGAAAAGTAAAGAAGACTTACAAGTGCCTTAGCTAAACAAAGGCTATATTAAGCTCAAATGAGCATCAACAGCTCTAGCTTATCCTTATGGATAAGCTAGTAAAGTCCTTGGAAGCTCATCCATGGCTAGCTTCCCTTCCATTAGCTCTCAATCCAATTAAATCAAGGTATTTAAGCTTAACTGATTTTAAGATTTAATTATATTAAAGACTGAATTGAGCTCTATCACAAGCTTAGAGACTTGTGAGAGCTTATGAGTAGCTTATGGAATAGTAGCTTAACATTTGAAAATGATTAAGAGCTTTATGAGTAAAAACAACTTATGAAAACTGAAAATAAGGATTTTATTATAACTCAAAGTGGATTACAATGCTTGAAAGTTGAAAATTTCAAATAGCTAAAAGAGAAGATTACATTTGAAAGTAAATTTGCATAAGCTAAAACTAAATTAAGCTAAAAATTCTAAAAGCTAACTAGGTGTCTCGTGTGTGTGAGAATGAAGGCTATTTATAGTCATCTTCTGAATCTTCTAGGCTCCTTGGTTGTTACACGCTCCTTCCTCTTTTGGCCCTTAGATCATATCAATCATTGGATGCTTAATTTGGGACGTTGGATCACATCTAGCTTCACACGGATTGCCAGCGTGGCAATCCGTGATGTGACAGCTAGTGTGCTAGATTTGTGAGTAAGATTAGTACAAATCCCATCATTCCTTGTGCTTTCTTACTTGCCACCGTGTCATTCTTTCTTGGGTTTGGCCAATCAAACGCTTGAATGACGTTTTAACCCTGCCATGTTGTACTTTGCTACTTGAATTGTTGATCCACATGGCCAATTACCATTTGCCCCTTGTTTTTATCCAGTGGTTAATTTGGGGAAGGAGATGATCAGTAAAACTATTTCTCCCGCCCCTTTTTTAACTTATAAAGGGCGCGTTTGATTATTTTGACCCGGGCGTGTTTTGTTTGACTTCGGGTTTAGGCCGGGTGATGGTTATAAGAAATGGGCTCGGGCTTTGGTTGGATTTGTTACATGAAAAAGTTAACGGGTGTTAACTTCTATTAATAAAAGTTAACACCGTTAGGGCTTTAAGGGCTTTTATGAATTTTGGTGAATTATGAGGGACTGGTTTGGTAATTTTGGGATTTTCGTCATTTAGTGATTTTGACCAAGGGTTGACTAAGGCTTTGACTTAAGTTGACTTTTTGTCTTTTGAAAACTTTCTCCTGGCTTTTTGCGTGCTCTTCGGTTCCCGTGTCCGTGTTTGTCTGGTTTTGACCGTTTTCTTGTAATTGTCCGTTTTTGACTGTTTTCTTGCGATTTTTGCTTTATCTGTTCCTACACAATCACAAAGACAAAACAACAATTTTAACATTTAAGCACAAATTTGTCTTTTTAGGGCCTATTTTGGTATAAAATGGATATGTGTCACACATATCAAAATTCCCCAAAGTAAGCGATTGCGTGTCCTCACGCAATATTACATGCTTTATAACCAAATACCTCGAAACTTCCCCAAACTAAACCTTTGAAAAGTAGCAAAGATTTTCGTGAAGAAAGCTAAGAGATCACAAGTTATAAAACACCCCATTCCCCTTTTCTAATACGATTCCTTTTTATATATTAATAATATAGTTGAGATAATTTTAACTTTTGTTATTTCCATAACTGTTAGGGATCATAGAACAAGATGCATTTCGATTCCGAGAATGCCCTAAAATGGATAAATTTATCGTTCCCGACTTTTCACTTATCCAAACCAAGCTTAAAACAAAATCACAGCTAATATTCATAAGGACTAACCCTCCTACTCATATTAACAACTTGTGACGTTTTAACTCCTACATTTATTATATCTTAATGAGTGTGCTCTCTGAATTTCAACCATGATCAACGTTTTGCAATATACTATGATTTACGTTTCACCCTAGAATAATGATTAAAGGCGAGATCATCCCCATGTAACGACTTTCTTCTCCACATCCCAACCATACGGCTAAGTGACCAGGCTTTACACCCACAGAGAACTAGTATCGGGACTCCGGACCTTAGGTTTCAAAACTCCTCAGGTTCTCCCGGATATTCCAGAGCTTATAAAATAGAATATCCAAAGTGCAAAAGCATATTTGCAATTAACAAAAAAGAAGTCAATTATTAATTTAAACTTAATTATCTAGACATGGTGCTCGGCGATGATGTAACCCTCGACCTTTGAGAAGGCTGCAACATGGATTGGAGCCGCCAGTATGCAGCTAAGGTTTTTTATCAGTCTCGGATCTTTATTCTTACTATGGGTTTCTTTTAGAAGACTACCACATCGGTTGTGAGCCGGCAAGAGGTAGTAAACTTTTATCAACCCATAACTTTTATTATTATATTTATTTTTATATTTTCATATATTTTTTTTGAAACTAAACTTATTTAACTAAGACTTCTTTTTGAAAAATTCAAGTATAAATTTGAACTAAAACTAATTTTTTTTTGCTATTTATTACATAAAAATTTGTTGATTTAAGTTTAATCTCCAAAAACAGCACGTATATTAATCCGGTTAAGAGCTTATGGGAGAAAAAGCAACAAGTTACATACATGAGCTCTTAAGATTTCCAAATAATCCTTGTTTAGCATCCTACTCATACTTAACTCTATCATTTTTCGTTCTTCGCAAATTAGCGAACGCTTAGCCAAAAAGTTAAGGAACAAGCTAGAGTTCAACACTCGATCGGGTCAAAATTTACTCTTATTCTTACCCAGCAAGAAAGTCAAAATTGAGACAAAAACACTTATTTTTTTATATATTTTTAATATTTTCCTACAAAATTTTGAAATTTTTGCGGGAAAACGGGGTACGTGAGAACAAAACAATAAGTAGGTAACATCAAATCGATATATTCCCTCCCCAAACTAAAACGAAACATTGTCCTCAATGTTTAAGGCGGGTCTCTACGCAAATCTAAGCCGTTTATTAATTATGCAAAGATAAACGTGAATCGATGAGATGAAAGGATATCGGATTTCCCCAAACTAATTACAAACAAATGATAGGAAGCTCGAGTGAACCGGGACACAACACTGAACACGAGAGGCTTCAGAAAAATTTGAGTCAATCCTGCAAACAATCATAAGCACAAACAACAAACACAAAGAACGGAAGAGTACAAGCCTCCTCACAACACATTAGAAGCTAGAAAGAAAAATAGAAAATGGATAAGCATGGGGTGCCTCCCACGAAGCGCTTTGTTTTTGGTAACCGAGTCACATAGCTTGACTCGATCCCTGAATTCATTCGTCCTTAGGGAGAGCAAATGGAACTGGCTTAAGAGAAAAATGAAAAGTAGAGATGCCGGGGTCAAAAACGAGGTCCTCACTCCTGAGAGAGAGAATAAAAGGAGAATCCTCGAGGTAGGTGAAAAATGGAAGAAAAATCTGAACACCTTCTTCTAAGTTGAAACAAGCATCTTTGTTTAGCACATCAAAGTTGTTTATCACGGCCGTATCAGGCTCAAGGTGAATCTTAACATCTGGTGGTTCCGGAGGAGGTCGAGGAGCTGACGGGTTGTCTTGATGATCAAGGTTAGGTGACTCATGTTCGGGAAGGAAAGTAGAATTATCTTCATCTTCGGAATCATCATTCTCAACACCTGGTGGAATTAAATCACCCGAAAAAATATCGATCTCTTCTTGAACGTGGTCACTATCCTCAACGGGGATAGGAGATGCGGGAAAATTTTCCGGTGACTGGGAAGTTGAAATCTCACAAAGCAAAGTCATAAGACTAAGATATTCCTCATGCTCTCTAGCAATCCTCGAAGGAAGTGTAATGATTTCTCCGGCGAACTCATGGTGAAGAGGATCATTCCTTGGAGAAAAAGTAATCGAAGTATTATGGATGGATTCATTTTGTTTTGGTTCATGATCAAAAATCACTTCGGGAGCGAGATTATGGGTGGTATCATCACTAAGCAGATTCTCAAGAAAAATTACGTCTCCTTCTGAATCGTAATAACCTTCCTCAAAATTAGAAGAAACTTCCATGGCTAGAAAAGCATCGATCTCATCAATATTGTCCTCTGAATCAAAACACTCAACCTTATCGGTTAAAGGTGTGTTAAGGAAAACTGGCTCATCGGAATTTGAAACGTTGGAGTTCTCGTTTTCGACATCTTCTACCATCTCGTTAAAGAGAGGATTTTCGTTACTAGAGTTGAAGTTATCATCAAATTCAAAAAGAGGGTTTGAATAAACTTGAAAATTTTCTTCATGAACACCTTTTTTAAGAAGAGTGAGTTCATCGGCGAACTCCTCAAGATTATCACTAGTCTTCACCGGAGAAGAACTAGGAGGAAGAGCATCGGAATGATTAGTGGTACTGCCACTAAATGGCTCATCTTTCGAAAAATCAATGATAGAAATAGCGTGAGCAAATTGCTTATTCTTGCTTTTCTCAGATTTTTCAGCATAAAAGACAAGTTCATCGCTTCCTACTCTTAATGTTAATTTTTCCTCGTATAGATCAATGAGAGCTTTTGCAGTGCGAAGGAAAGGTCTCCCTAAAATAATAGGCACTCTTGGGTCTGGTTCAAAATTAACCACAACAAAATCAGCAAGAAAAGTAAAACCATCAACTCTAACTACAACATCCTCGGCTATACCCATTGGATGTGTAACGGAACGGTTAGCAAGCTAGAGTGTCATTCGAGTAGGAGTTAAAGCTCCAAGCCCAAGTTGCTTGTAGATAGAATGAGGCAAAAGATTTATGCTAGCTCCGGAATCGGCTAAAGCATTAGTCCTATCAAGTTCTTGTAGAGCACACGGAATAAGAAATTTTCTGGGATCTTCGAGTTTCTCGGGAACTTTGTTCAAGATGATGGCAGAACATTCGGTTTATTCACGGTTGTAATGGGCGTTTTTCTTCAAGGTTGGTATTTTTTTCTCTTTGTTCCTTGTCAACGAGCTTAACCATTTGTTGAATTTCGGGCATTTCGATGAGAGCATTCTTTTATATCTATTTCTAATACAGAGTTGTTTAAGCATCTTCAGAAACTGGCTATGTGAGCTACTTCAGTTTATCGTTCTCTCTCACTTTATCCTTTCGGGATATGGAAGTTAGTTGTAACGACATTGGTTTTGGAGAATTAGGCTCTTGAATTTCAATGTTAACGGTTTTCTTAGCTTTTGGTTTTGGAATTTCCATGAAAATAGATTCTTCTTCCTCCAGAGGTGGGACTTGTGTGGTATTTTCTAAACTGGATTTTTGCACTTTGTCCATTGACGTCTCCAGGTTTTGTTTGGGTTCCTTTAGAGGATTAGAAACATAAAGGTTTTTTGTCAGGAACAAGGAGGAGTCGAAGGTCTATCATACAAGTTTACCACCTTCGTTATTTTGGTGATTAGCATTTACATGCGCCGAGGGTTAGTTAACGTTATGATCTTGGAAGAGTATGAATTCAAAGACGAAGCGGTGTGGGAATTTGATGGAATTAGAAAGTTTTTTGTTAAATTTTTATCTGCGGTTTTGTAAACCTTGGCTTGATTTTGCTTGTTCCATAACACATCATCATTGCCTTGCAGAATTCTCAAAATCGGTTTTTGAACTCTTGAATTTTGTTGAGGAGGAGCTTGATAAACTGGTGTTTGAATCGTTTGGAGGTTGGTAAACTTGTCCTTGGTTGAAGTTACGGTTTTGATTGAAATTGGTTCCTCGATTTTGGTTGAAATTATTTCCTTGATTTGGATTGAAACGGTTTTGATTGTTTTGAATCGGAGGAAAACCAGGAGGTCGGATTTGGTTTGAAACCATCGGAGGTCTAGAATTGGTGTTTCCTTGATTAAAATTGGCTACGCGCTTGTGAAAACGTACTTTGAATGTTGTTTGAATAAAACATTGCATCGGTGGCTGTGACAGTTTTTATAAGAATGAGCACTCCACAAGTTACACAACTCGGCTCGACCGCCTTTTTGTGTGGATAGCGGAGCTTGGATTTTTGTTTGTCGTAAGCAAATAGTCTTCATCAAATTCTTAAGTCCGAGACTTTCGGTCGTAAGAGCAGCAAACATTGGTGAATTCCTGGAGTAGATGAATTCGAACTCACTTTGGCAACGACTGTCTTGTTTTCATCGTGAATTACGGACCTTGTTTTACTCTCTATATAATTTTAAGCATTCACGAGGCAATCTTATCAAGATGTTTTCCACCAGCAGCATAATTAACGAGGTCCTTATCACTTTGCATTCAAAGCATTATAAAACGTATCCAATGATGTAGTTCTTGAAAATCCGTGCTGTTGGGCATGCCGAGAAGGGTCATTAATACGATCCCAGCATCATATAAACGATTCGTCAAAATCTTTGTCGAAATCTCGTGATTTCGTTACGAAGACTTTGTCATTTTTTAAGGAGGAAAGATTGATTAATGAATTTGGGAAACAAGTTCTCCATGTCAATATCGATCGAGGAGTTCTTTTCTCGCCAAATCCGGGCCTGAACCTTTCAGAGAAAAATGGGAAAAAAGCATAAGCTTAATTGACGTGCTCGAGACGTCCGGGAATCTCATTGTTGAAGTAATCTTATTGAAATAACGGATGTGAGCATGTGGATCCTCTTTATCATGTCCGAAAAACTGTTTGTTTTGAACAAGATTGATCAAACCATGCTTTAACTCAAAGTTAGCATTGATTTCGGGAATTACAATTGCATCCTCGTAACCCTCGGTGGGTGCTTGGAGCAATTGTGCCATTGTCCGATTGTCGGCCATTGGAATCTCAGGTTCCACAACAATAACCGGTGTTATTTGTTGTTGTCGACGATTACGGTTACGAGCTTGAGAACGAGTGCGCATGCACTAAAAATAGAGAAAAGAAAAGAAAAATAAAAATTACACTAAATTTTTTTTTGATTTTTGATTTTTTTTAACAATCTATTTTAAACGGAAGACAACTTAAACCAAATAGCAAATTACTTCACAGGTAACTTCGTAAACTTGCTTTTTAAGATGAGTCCGTACCTGTAAATGTCACATATGGCAAAGTTTTTAAATCTTTGATTCGAGTTGGGAACTTTGCAAGTTCACCGGAACTTATTTATGATAATACCTCAATTGAAGGTATTATATGTTGGTGTTCTTTTACCAACTTTGTGTATTTTATTTCTTTTTAAGGACAATTTTTTATATTTTTGATTTTTTGATTTTTTTTATTTATATGATAACTATACTAAAAAGAAAAGAAAAATATTTTTTACTTTTTAAAATTTTGATTTTTTTGGGTTTTTGATTTTTATAACAAAAATATAACTTTCGTAAACGAAAGGATCTTCAAATCAAAATCAACAAACGTAAACGAAGGAATCTTTAACACAAGTCCCCGGCAACGGCGCCAAAAATTGATTGATAGTTTTATACACTATATTATATTAATACACAAAAGTATAGAGAATAATTCCCAAAGTAGCCCTCTAGGAAAATTCTTATACAAATATATAATAATAATAATATACGTATGATTACCGGGAAGTATGCTTTCCTGGGTCGTTTCCCCCAACGACTTGTGAAATTGAAACCACGCCTTAGTTTGGATTATGATTTGATTAAAAGCCAAGATATTTTTGATTATCTATAACTACTAAATAAAAGCAACAATTAAAAAAAGCACACAAAAGCAATTAATGTACTAAAACAATTAACGGAAACAAATAAAACACGAGAAATAAGCAAGTTAAGCAAAATTAACTCTTAAAAATGCAAACTAAATTTCTAAACCTAAAGTAAGACAAAACAAAATTTTAAGAAAAAGAAAATTATTTTTTTTTGATTATTTTTGAATTTATTATGAATTAAAAACTATTTTAATCTAATTAAATCCTAGAAAATAGCAAATTAAGTCCTAAAAATTAAGAAAAATGATTTTTAAACTTAGAAAAGTCTAAAATAACATAAAAACTCAGAAAACTATTTTTAGCTATTTTTAAAAAAATTAAAAATCTATTTTTAAATGAAATAATAAAAGCTCAAAATGAAATCTTAAATCTAAAAGGTATGTAAAGATGATTTTCTGATGTAACTAAAGTAATTTTTTCGAAACTAAAAACTATTTTTTTAAATTTTTCTGAAACATTTTTCTATTTTTTATGATTTTTCGAAAATTAAATCCTAAGAAAAATGATTAAAAATAATCTACTTAATGAAAAAATGTGAAAAATTCAAGAAAAGTCTAAAATGAAACAAGGTTTACTAGAAAAATAAAAGAAGCAGCTCAGCTTATCGAATAAGCTGTGAAAGTAGCTTATTAGGCTACGGCTTATAATGAAAAAAGAAAATTAAAATGTGTACAAGTATTAAATGTGGAGAGAAGTGGATGGATGAGCTATTGTAGCATATTGGTAAGACGTGTGAATTGTGTGGGAGAGGTCCTGGGTTCGAAGGGTGTCTAACACCTTTTTGCTATTTTTTTTATTTTTTCACTTTTAACTAAAACTAAAAGCTGGAACTTATTAAGGACACAATTTTAAGCACTTTTAATAAATGGAGCTTAAGCTCAAACTCAAAATTCAGCTCATAAAGAGCTTTTGAAAGTCTGTCTACAGTAAGTGGGCTTTTAAGCTCACTTTTGCTTGTTTTAACTAAAAGCTTTGCACACAGCTTAATTTAAGCTCAATTTAAAAACCAAAAGATGTTCTAAGCAGCTTATAATGTCTACAAGCTAGTTCTAATCAGCTTATTTGGCCACTAACACTCTACATTATCTGAATTTGAAGATCAAAGTGCTAAACTCAGGAAACAATTCAAAAAACACAATTTTAAGAAAAGCTCAAATGCTAAACAAGCCAAGTCCTAAGCTGAGCTTATGAAAACTAATTAATCTAATCATAAGCCATAAATTCAAGCAAGAAAATAAGATACTACAACTTCAAATTCAAATTTTAGAAGACTAAATTTTATGACTATTGTTTTTGGCTTTTTGGCTAATTTTATGACTTTAAAAGCTAAATAAACCTAAGAATTTAAGCTAAAAACGAAAGATAAGTTTTTATCTAAATTAAGCTATATGTAATCTTAAAACTTACTAACTTTTAAAACATAAAACCTACCAAAACTTGTTTAAAATGATGATGAAAAAGTCAGCAGTAGTAACTGTTGTTACTACTGCTGATGCACTTGGCAAGGGTATAAATCAAACCTGCAGGTGCCCTTAAGGGGCAATACTGCACTAGAAACTCTCAATGAGAGTGTTAGAACACTAAACAAGCTAAGATAAGTGACAAATTCCCCTAGTGCAGGAACAATTAAAATGAGCTTAAACTTTTGAAATTTCAAAATCTAATCCTTGAAAACTACTCTACTACTAGTTTAAAATGATTATAAAGCTAACTTAAACCAATAGCTAAACTCACTTTGACTTTAAGAGGTCAAAGTGAGTAATGCCAAACACTCTTGTAAGCAATGAAAGATTTGATTTAAGCTTGAGAAATTAAGATTCAATTAACCTAGCTTTATTACTAGATATCTAAAGGCTTATAACTAGCTTAATAAACATGAATCAAGAGTTAAACAAACTAGAATTAACAAACTAAGATCTAAACTAAATATTTTTGGAATTTTATGATTTTAAGACAGAAATGAATAAAATCTAAGATCTGATCTACACCAACTAACAACAGAAT
The DNA here is from genome assembly GCA_026074375.1 of Tanacetum coccineum. Taxonomy (NCBI): domain Eukaryota; kingdom Viridiplantae; phylum Streptophyta; class Magnoliopsida; order Asterales; family Asteraceae; genus Tanacetum; species Tanacetum coccineum. Next base: position 30,378 of record BQNB010047570.1, on the reverse strand, counting down.
ATTAATAAGCACAAGATGATTAAAATAAGCACAAATAAGAACTAATTAAGCAAATAGTAAAACTAATAAGCAAATAAGCAGTTTTAAGCTAAAAATTAAATGACAAAGGAACTTAAAAGAAAGCTTACAATTGGCTTCAGCTAAACAGAAGCATTAGGCTCTTAGAGCTTTTCCACTGCTCTGGCTTATCAAAGATAAGCCAGTTAAGTCCTTGGGAGCCCTTCCAAATCTAGCTCCCCTTCCATAAGCTTAATAAGTCCATTAACAAGGTAATTAGCTGAATTTAATTATTTGAGTAGATTAATAGACTAATTGAGCTCAATCACTAGCTTAGAGACTAGTGAGAGCTATTAAGAGCTTATCCAATATTAACATAAGGATTAAGAGCTTATGAGTAACAGTTTAAGACAATTGAGCTTATTTAGAATTTATGAGTAAGGTAAAAGAGATTAAGGCAGATTAAAAACTAAATTTCATTAGCTGAAAGTTTTGATTACATGATTAAAAAGAAAATTACAAGAGATTAAAATTGAAAATTACATTAACTAAAATCGAGGTAAAAAAACAGAAAAGGAAGATAAAATGTGTGTGAGGAGTGTGAGTATTTATAGTGCATCTCTGAAACTTCTAGCCCCTGAGCTACACGCTCCTTCTAATCATATCCGTACGATCTTCTAATCATTGGAGAGTTGATTATGGCCCTTGGATCATGTGATCACTCACACGGATTGCCAAGCTGGCAATCTATTGATGTGACGTTTGTGCTTGTTCTCTGAGTGATTTAAGTGCAAATTCCTACTTCTCTTGTGCTTCCTCTCTTCCATGTGTCCTCCTAGCTTGGGTGAGCCAATAAGAAGCTTGAGATGACTAATTTGACCCTACCATCTTGTTCATTATACCTTGAATTGTCCTTATTGCCATTTGATTGAGACTTGCCCCTTGATTTGACTGTGGTAAAAGGTGAGGGTGATGATGAATAGTGAACGTGTTTTTTTGGCGCCATTTTCTTAGTTTTAACTGAATTGGGTAAACGGGGGGTATAACTTTGGGGTATTGGCAACCTTAGTCCTTGTCTTTGTTAAACAAAAGTCCTAGTGTAAAATATCTTTTAATCTTGGCAAAAATGGTCCCTGGACTTATTGTAAAGGGTAATGGGCTTTATGTATTAATTGTGCAGTTTTGGATTCTTGAGGGACTGAATGTGTAACTTTTTGTCCTTTAGTGTTTGACTTTTGTTGACCCATAGTTGGCTTTGACTTTTGACTTTGGCTTGATTTCCAGGCTTCTTTTGTACACTTCTGTTTCCCGTGTCTGTGTTTGCCCGTTTTTGACGGTTTTCTTGTGATTTTTGTCTTATCCGTACCTGCATACACAAAACACAAAAACAAGCATATCTTTGCCATTTTTAGTATGTTTTTGGTCATTTAGGGTCGTTTTTGGTGTTAACAGATATGTGTATTTTACACCTATCAAAATTCCACAAACTAAACGATTGCGTGTCCTCACGCAATATTACATGCCTTATAACCAAATACCTCAAAACTTCCCCAAATTAAACCTTTGAAAAGTATCAAAGATTTTTGTTGAGAGAGCTAAGAGATCACAAGTTATAAAACACCCGATTTCCCATTTTCAAAGATTTTTCTCTTTTTATGATTTTTCTTGATAATTAACTACCTAACTACAATTTATTTGTGTTGACATAATGTATTGTTTTCATTACCTTATTGGTAACTTTTAGGATCATAGAACAAAAAGCACAATAAAGTGTCTAAAAGATAACTTCATCATCTTCGATTTTTCACTTTACCCATGCTAAGCGTCGCTGTTCCTGGCAGACTGTGCAAAAAAACGTTAGGGACAAGGTTTGGATATGAGTTACGCTTATCATCAAACGGGATGGCAAAGTGAGCATATAATTCGACCCTTAGAGGATTGTTGAGTGGCATGTGTAATTTTATTTTGGTGGTTTTAGCTGGGATGTTCATCTACATTGGTGAGTTTCTTACAATAATAGCTAATCATTCGAGTATAAGATGTGCTCCGTTTGAAGCCCTGTACGGGAAGGTAGTGTAGGTCGCCTGGTTATATGGGACTGAGATTGGAGAAATAAGTTTGATTGGACCTTGAATTGTTCAAGAAAATGACAAGTAAAGTTGTGTTGATAAAGGAGAGCTTAAAATAGGCGATGAGATCGTCAAAAGAAGTCATGCTGATAATAGAGCAAACCATTGGAATTTGAAGTTTGAGATCGAGTACTGTTGTATGTATCACCTTGGAAAGGTTTGGTATTCGTTTTGGGGGAAAAAGGGAGAAGAAAGGTTAGCACCGAGTATGTAGGACCGTGATGTTAAGAGGTTAAAACTGTAGTAATATCGCTTGTTAAAAGTGTCGTTGGAATTCTAAGCGTGTGTTCCTGAGTTTACTTGGGATAACGATGGATTCTATGAAGTCTATGTATCCTCGTTTTTCGTCGGTGAGCAAGCTGGTAAAATCGGTAGTTAATCTCGGCGACGAGATTTCCTTAAAGGTGGGGGGGTGGTTACTGTGAAACACCATGATTTGAGGCTGTGGTTAGTTAAACCAAGTTAGGTATCGGACGTATGTGCATGTTGCAAGATAGTGGTGTATGTAATTTGTGTGGTTTATTGAGTTTATGTGGGTTATGTGATGGTATTGGTATTCAATCTATTGTTGTGTGTTCGTCGCTATGAGATTGGAATGGTGGTGTTAGTGGGTGTGTGCGTTTTGGTCACTCATGTGTGTATCAATGGGTAATGTTTTATTGGGATTTGTGCGTGGGCCGGGGGGTTTTGGGGTGTTGTATTTCGTATTGGTTTGTGGGGGGGTGTGTGTTTCTTAGATAGGTTGTGATGGTAAGTGGGTAGGGAAGTTGTTGGTTATTCGGCGTGTGGTGGTTGGGTGGGGGTTTTGGTTGTGGGGGTTTGGGGTGGGGGTTTTGGAGTGGGTTAGGGGGGAGGGGGGGGATGGGGTGGAGGGATTGGCGACAGTACAGGAGTGTGGGAGGGCCTGGGCGGTTGGGGATGCGGGGGTATGGGGGGGGGGGGAGTGGTTTTTCTTTTCCTTTGTTACTTTTTTTTTTTTTTTTTTTGTTTTTTTTTTTTTTTTTTTTTTTTTTTTTTTTTTTGTATTTTTTTTTTTTTTCTTTTTTTTTTTTTTTATTTTTTTATTTTTTTATCTTTCCTTCTTATGTTTCTTTTTTTTTTTTTTTGTTTAGTTTAAGCAAAAAGGTATAGTCAAATTAGTTAAGATTTTTATAAAAATTTAAGAAAATACAAGTAATTATATAATTAATAAAAAAAAGTTAAAAAAAATATACAAAGGGCCTAGTCGGCCGAATAAGGAAAAAAAGAAAAGGAAAAGAAAAAAAAATTGTATTAGGAAACAAATTCTAATTAGGCTTTATCTAGGATTACTTTAGGAGCCTATAAATACGAAAAAAATAAAAATCCCTAAACTCCCTATTGTTCGACCGATCCAGAGAAGAAGAAGAAGAAAATTTTTAGGGTTTAAGGTATTTTCTAATTCTTTGTTAGGTTCTAGTCTTATTTTTATTTCTTTGTAATCTAAGTATGATGGATTAGGTTTAATCATGAAAATAAATTATGGATTTTAAATTTTGAGATTTATAGTTTAATGATGATTGTTTGATCATTGGTTCAATTGGTTTCGTGATTTGTTCATGCGTTAGGGTCTTGAATCGCACGAATTAGTTGTTTTGATTTCATGCAGTAGTTAGGCAGTTTTGTAACGGTCTTAACTCAATTTATAATTATCAAAATAAACCATTTGCTTCTAATGTAGATATACTCAGAGAGTCTACTTATCGCATAGTTGGTCTCGTGAGTTTTTATGGTCGGGAAGTGGGTTACAAAAGGTCATTACAAAAGCTCTGTGTGTAAAAACTTTGACGAATTTCAGGTTGTGTTTTGATTTTTCTACATATACCTTAGACATCTAGTTAGAGGCTCAAAATCTTTGTGAAGTTAGTTATATATCTTGAATTTTTTCTGAAGCTATAATGAGGTTTAAATTGGTATTAACTTCAAATTTAGACGGGACGATTCTAGAACGAATTTCTTGACACTTAGGATTAATCATTTTCTAAAGGGTCTGGCTTTGGGAGAGTATGCGAGTTTCATAAGAATATATGTAGCTTTAGGTTTGGTGAAGTTTGGTTGAATTGTTGAACAGTGTTTAAGTGGTACGTTTAAGACGCGTAAGTGAGTATAAAATTCTGCTCAAAACCAGAAAATATAAAGTGTAGCATTGAAGTGTAAATGGCATATGTAGGAGTTGAAAAGGTTTAAATCAAGTATAGAACTATGGTAGATAGCTTAGATGTCCATCATAGTTGAGGTTACATCATATTGGGTTGAATGCCTAATTGATGGTAGCTTATTGTGTGCTTAATTATTTAGATGTATAGTGAAGTGTTTGTGTAAGCTTTTTGTTGGGATTCTTTTGGGGAAACTAAGCATCTGTGTGAGTTTCATAGTCCCTCTTTTTAATGTTTTTACATTGGGATAGAAGTGATGCAAAGATGGTTTTTATATGTTTTAGTTACTGTGATATCGTGTTTTAAAGTTGCCATGGGGTATACGTGACTATTGTATGTTATGTGCTACTTGTTTTTATGGTTATGAATTGTTTGTGCGTTGAGCTGTGATCGTCTCATGCATTTATGGATTTGATTAGTAGTAAGCGTTGATCGTCTTATTACTGGTGAGTTGTTTGACTGTGGCCGTGATCGTCTCATTTTGTTATGTTTTGTCGTTTATGTGGAGGTATTGAGCTATGTGAACGTCCTCAATGTGGATTAAATGTGATTGCATGTTAGCTTTTATGATAGTACGCTGTATGTCCTACTATGTTATGTTTTATTTATCACAGTAATTGGATTTAAAGGTTTGTTTTGCGTGTCTTAAACCTATGACTCTTACCAACCATTGTGTTGACGTTTTTAAGCATCATTTTCAGGTAAGCTTCATGAGAATACTGAGGTTAAGAGAAGCGGCTAGAATGACCGCTAGGATTGCATTGGAGTTCGCTCCTGAGTTTGTTTATGTTTGTTGCATGATTTTGTTAAATGTTATTTGATTAGGATCGTAAGATACTGTTCTTGTATTGGTGAGACCCTTTTTCATTAATACAAGATGTTGTTCTTTTGGTTTTCGGTATTGTCATGACACATTGTGTCTTTATTACTTAGTTATGCATTTAGTGTTTCTCTATTGTTGACACCATTGTGTTGTGATGATATCCATGATGTTACGCCTCGTGTTTCCGCCTTGGCGGGGTGTGACAGGAGGCTTATGAGATCCTAAATGGATCAAACTTGTGACACTGGATATCGATTCTGTCCAGATTATGAATTGACGGTTGATGAATTTTGATAAACGATTAAAATTCTTGATGTGTTACAAAAACACTTTTACAAGTGACATGTCGATTGATTTTCAAATCAAATTTCTCTTCAATCGGTAAGATAGTAACTCACTGATTCACTCATATTGTGTTGTCTACTTTTAGACGCTCCGGTATTGAGAACGGCTAGTGCAGCTGCGAAACCCTGTCAAGGAGATTCTTCGGAATTCTACCTGATCACAGGCAGTATTTATACTGATTAACGGGGAACCGTGGTTATTACAACCTTATTCGAAAAAAGTAAACAAAGACTCTTTTGTCTATTTATTACTAACGTAAACCTACAGGTATTCTCGACGGTAGCAACTGTTAGCCAGAGACAAGTCAGATTCATAACCATATGCTCATACTCGACCGACACATCTTAAGACACCATGAAAGCTCAAGTAAATGTTTCAAGGCTTTCACTACTCTAATACCACATGTCATTCTTGAAGTGACTAAGTATTAAAGTAAAAGAACTTAAAGAACAAAGAATATTTAAGCTTTCAAGATCAAGAAAGGTATGAGCATGTTGGTCCTATAGTCACAAGCACACAAGATTGCAAGAGATCACAAGATGATGATTATAGATTACATTTGGCTGATGATCTCAAGAAGCTCAAGATCACATACAGAGTCAAGCTTAAAGGAACAAGCTCAAGCCACATGTCAAAGATCACTACATCAAAGTATAAGATATCAAATAAAGTATCAAAGACTATAAGCTGGAACACAAGATCAATCGGAAGATTGCTGAGCTTAAGTTAGTATTTTCAGGGGTGACCTCCCTTAGGAGGAGATTGTTAGGTTTACAAAAAAGACTCGGTTACCCCGTGTAGTTTATAGTTTATCCTAGCACGTAGTTTAATGTTTGAAGTATGACATACGGTAATGGGCCGGGTAATAAATCCACACGTGTAAGCCCATACCAAGGCCTTAGGCCAATTTTGTAAGGACATATAAATACCTCTTCCATCCCATAGAAGAGGTGGTTGGTCATTTCATAATTCAAGTATTACTTTCTCTCACTAGAACTTTTCTCTCTAGTTGTTTCTCTCTCTAGGAATCGGCTAACCCTAACCATCACCATTGTGTTAGGATATCCAATATCCTACAGGCTTCAAATTCAAATCTTTTACGATCATGTCGACTACACCACCCAGATGGCCATTGACTATGCAGCAGGTGGGAGACTTAGAAAATTAAGGCCAGAAGAAGCATGAGAAACCATCAAGGATTTAGCCTAATACAAAGAAGAAGAGTGGAATGACCCAATCTTTTCTGAAAAAGGAAGTCCCGACTACACAAATGCCACTTTAGAACATGAGTTAGGAAGTATGGAGCGTCAAGTAGAATCTTTAATGAGGAGTGAAGTGCTATTGGATTATGAGGTAGGATTCACATTTCTCAAAAGACCTTATCAAAAGGAGTTTGAGGGACGAATACTAAAATTAATTGATGATAAAGAGAATCAATTTAGGCAATTAAAGGAAGATATGAGAAAAAAAGACACATTTATGTGTCTTGTAGATAGTTTAATAGCAACCCTTAAAGTCGGAATAGAGGCACAAAGAGTTCATTCCACAAAAATAGAAAAGATCACTAGACTTCCTACTCACACCCCTAGCGTAACCCCTGAAACACTCAAGCCAACCATGGTGTATAGGGTCTCGATGATTTCTAAGATTGAACATACTATATATAGAACCCCTCATCAACACCTAAATTCCAACCTCAAAATGCCAATACTTCATTCATTTGAGGAAAATAAGCTTGAGTACAAAGATGAAAATAAAGTCAAGATAAAAATGATAGGAACCAGAATGGATAAAGAATCGTTAGAGCACAATCTTTATAAGAATGGCATAACCCTGATTATTTGTCATAATTTTTCTCTAACTTCAAATTCACCCATCAAACCAAAGGATTCGGGTAGTTTTAGGATGAAGGTAGTAGAACCCTTGACCATTCACACACCACCTTCACCCTACGTGTCATACTTCCATCAAAATGGTGTGTATCGCTACTATCACCCGTACTTAATTCTATGTGTAGGGGAGACCCACCTTTTACGTGTCAAATAAGCGTAGAGTCAGGCTCGTGACTCGAACAAAAACAAGCGCTTATTAGGAGGCAACCCAATCCTTTATTTCTTGTATTCTAGGAGTGTCGTGTGTTTTACTCTTTATTGTTTATTCTTATATGTTTGAATCATTTGTGATCATTCTTTGTTTTGTTTTTAACTTCGTCCTATTAAAAATCAAGGGTATTTTGCATCAAATAAGTGTAGGGGAAAATATAAGGTTTATAAGAACCAATTCAAACATATAAAATAAATTGTTTAGATTAATCGTGTCGCGTGTCCTGTGTCATGTGTTTGTTTTGAGTCATATGATTGTGTTAACTAATTTTGTGGCTTTTGTAGTAAAATTTTGCACGAAATAACTAACGGGAACTTGCGTGCAATGATTTTTGAAGAAAAGAAAAAAAATTATTTACAGACCCTAGAGACAGCGTCAGGATTAATCCTGACAGCATCGCCAGGTCTGCTACAGGAAAATTCGATTTTATTTAATTTTTGAGAAATTAATCTTGTATAATTTCTGGAATTTGTAATTTTCCTGAAAACCTGCAGAAAACCACGATTACGTTAACACATTCATCCTATCTTTATTGCTTTCATAGAGTCTAAACGTAGTTAATGAGGTTGTATATCATTCACCCGTGGATTTTATGCTTGGTATAGTTGCATCTTGTCTTTGATTTGCAGGTTATATTTGATAAGGAGAAGGCCGAGAGTTCTTAGGAGTTTCATGTGGATAATTCGTGGATGACGATTTAGCCGAGATCATTTATTTCTTCTCCATCATTGAGGAAAACCAGGGGAGTACTAGTTTCTTTTACTTGTTTTCTTTTCCCTTTATTTGTTTTACGTGTACTTTTAAGAACATTGGGGATAATGTTCAACTTAAGTGTAGGGGGAGCGGGAGGGGGAAATAAGCCTTAAAAACTATTCCTTTAATTGTCATTTGCTTGTTCCTTAAAATGATGAGTAATATATTTTAACATAGCGTAGAAGGTAAGTTTAACCAAAATTTAAAATTTGTTATGACACATACCGATGAAAATCGAGTATTAATAGCGTCTCATGGATAAGAATTTATATGACTAGCACAAAAAGCCTTAGAATTCCACCCTAAAAATGTGAGGTTCGCCTTTATATCTATTGGAATTCAGGTATCCATTTTTGATACCCAAGATAGTTTATTCCTTTAGCTTGTTTAAGTTAAGGTTCGAATGCAGTCATATGTGTCTATTTCGTCGTTACAGATGTGTAGGTATGGTCTTTTTCACCTTTTCTGGAACATTGGTATCGGTATTAATTTATATGAGTGTATCAGTAGTGTATTAAATTATAGAACTTGTTTTTGTGATGCATCCCAAGACTGCATAGTGAGAATTAAGATTTGCTAATGATAAGAGGTACTAGGATTAACCCATGTTTTAAGCCTATATTTGTTATGATGGTCACATCGATCATATAACCATCCCACACCCGTACTTCACACTCATGTTTAGTGCAAGACTCCCCTAGTAAAACCCTCCGAGCCTATCCTTTTCACGGTTCTTGTAATTTTCTGGTTAAGCCGGACTATTAATGAAGAGATTAAGAAGCAATAGTTAACATTCGACCTTAAAGCCAATTGTTACACCCAAATCACCCTTAGCCTACCTTGTATGTAACTTCGCTTTTATACATTATTGTGTTCAACCCAAGTTAAGTTAATGAGTACACCACAGCGGTTGCTAAGTCCTTATCATTGTAAATATAAGTTTTGGGACATTGGGATCTTAGGGTAGTTCAATTATTTCGCCCGAAGAATGGGGAAGATAAAGTTAAGTCAATAACCGCCCATAAGTGTTTGTCAAAATGATCTCCAACTCCATGTATGTATATCCACCTCAATTTCCGGGTTCATTAGTTAGATCTGTAATACTGAGTTCTAAAACTTAAGTGTAGGGGTTGTGTTTATAAACCTCAAGTTTATGATGTATTAATTCAAATAATATCATATATATATATAGTATAATATATATATATATATATAATATATAATATAAAATATATATATATTTATAATAAATTTTAATATAATTCAAGACAAAATAAAAGAGATTGATGTAGAGGATGAGTAGAGTTTTGTTATAACTGGTAACACACCTAAAAACGGGATCGCAAGCGAATGTATGTCCGTAGTGTGTGTATTAACTACATAATACACAGCGCTAGATACAAAGAACGATCCCTCTAGAAATGGTCATTGTAAACAATCTCGTTTGATTTTCTAAAAACAAATAATATTTGTCTCATAATTGGATCACCATAGAAAACATATGAATGTAAAGAATCTACCAATGCCCATCAATATAATCCAAGCATCTACTTCACTCTGAGACATAAACACATAAAATTGTCCAACATAAAGACACTGAGTTGACTTTCATAAAGTATTTGTAAAGTATAAATGTAAAATGTTGGAATCCAAAGATTTTATAAAGTACTTTATGATTAATTTCAATCCTTATAATATTCGCCGAAAATGTAATAGTAAAAGAGATTCCAAAAGAGTTTAGTAGTTTATTTCTTCGCCGCAATATAATTAGAAAAGAGTTTTCAGAAATTAGTAATTTTCAATAAGTAGTATGGATATATGAAATCTTTGATTTTCCAAAATGTAATGGGAACATACTATAACAGATACAAGTATTCCACATAAATAATATCTACAGTTGCGCTAATCTCATGACACTGATAGCTTCGAAAAAAAAAAGGGGGGGGGGGGGGGGAAGGGGGGGGGGGGGGGGTGGGGGGGGGGGGGGGGGGGGGGGGATATATAATATATCTAAACATCTATGTATGCAATTTTAATGCAAAAATAAAGGCCCCCGGTGTAGATGTCTTCAAAACCCGTAACATCCAAATTGTTCCGAACATGGGTCTGCATTCTCGTGTTTCAGTACGGCTCCGAAACTAGTGAGAAGCGCTAGTACACCCGAATAAGGGATGTCAATCCCAAATTAGATCTAATTTATACACTCGCGTCTGGTCACCAACCGATCCTACACGATCAGAGCGAGAATTTTATGACAGTTTCTATGATAATGGGCAATGGGTGCGGTTATGATTAACTTAGGCACAGTCAAATAGGATACATGATAACCGAAAACACACTTGTGATCTCCAATAAAAATAAACTACACAGTATCGTAAATACTATCAGAGATCTACTAAATTCACTTAAGTAGATAGAATAGTGTGATATAAATCAGTAACCAAGTTTATTTGTAAATGAGTAAAGTATCTAGTCATGTAAACAAGTATGATAAATAAGTTTTGTAATGAGCATGTATTCTCACCCCGAGAATTATTTACAAACAATTGTAAAACAAGGAAAAGAGGAGCTATACACCCACATCGAATTTGTAGATAACGGTATGCAAGCAATGCGCATATTTAAGCGCCGAACAAAACGTGAAACCAAGGAACGGCTTCAACCAAGAATTGCAAGCTTACCTTTAACTTGCTAATAGAAGTACATCCCCCACTAGCCTAGGATAATTTTTCTCTCCGATAATGTAGTAACATCAGCGGCTGGCAACGTTATAAAAAGAATTTGATTTAAAGTTATAAAATAGCCTGGTGTATTGGTTAAATAAAATAAATCGAAAAGCAACGCAAAGTGTGTAATATATTCCGCATATATTACATATGAAAAAGAAACAATTATACAATTCATATGGTGAATTATATACTAAAGACAAACAACCAAAAGAATAAGTCGCAATATATAATACTTTTACCAAGTATTACTATAATGAAACATAAGAAAAATAATTGTAAATAAATACATACGAACACGTTTAGGAAAATCACAAATTTAATTAATAAGAACGTTCTTGTATAAAATTAACACTCGTTTCACCACTACGATTTTACGTACTAACGATGTTTCTAAAATTTTTTGCAAAAGTGTATGATTTTTATTTACTAGTCATGAATTTAAAAAATATAATTTATAAATTACAGTAACACTTTCGTTTTTCTCGAACGGGAGTTGTGAAACCAACATAGGTTGTCTCATTTGTAAAAGTATAGTTTATCCGATTGTTACATCCCACATATTTATAATTACATATTTAAAAATCCTAAAAACGATATAACTTGTCGTCCATTTATCGGTTTTCTTAAAAAATAGAATTAGTAGCGAGAAAAAAAATTCTAAGTATGAAATAAATTTATCAGAAAATTTCGACCATGACTCCTAATTCGTTATACGAATACATGCGTTTTCCTAATTTTACAACAAAACTCAAAACGTTTTTTTTCACTTTAATCAAATCCATGGTTTGCAAAACACACTAACAAAATCTAATTATACATCTTATGGTTCGTTGCAATAACTACACAACTAACAAACATGGAATATACTAAAAGGAACTGTATCTACATCTCGTTCACATTTATTAACTTAGAAAGAGTGCTAACTATTAGAGAAATAAAACCAATACAATTGAATTTAAAAAAAATAAACCCATATTTTAGCATTGTAAAGAAGACACACATTAAAATAGACTATTGATTAAAATAGTTTACTAGATCTGCACAAAAATAGAATAGAACGATACAAAACCACACAAAACGCTGCGAAGACAACTTAAATTCTGATTACACCAAATATCACACAGCATATCTACACACACACATACCATGAAAAATTCTGTCTACAACAGTACAAAATAAACAATAGATATCTTTTTCAAATGTATCAACTAAATTTAACTGACTGCGTTAGTAGACACACATTGTCGTGTGTCGACTGGTAGGCTGATGGGACATTCGGTGGAAGTGGTAGCTACGCGCTGCCCTCCATCGCAGTTGGAGGTGACTGGGGTGGCGAAGATCTTGACTTGAGTTATTGCGGGGTTGAGTAAAGGTGTTCGGTATCCCGTGGTGGATGTCTCCGGATTGGGGCAGCCAGTATGAGGTGGCCGACGGGGGTTGGATAGCTATCGAGTAGGAGTGACCAGGTGCCACAAGTCCGACTGGCCTGGAACATTTCAGCGTCCCGGATATAAGAGTGGGGGCCCGGAAGTAATGGAGGGATGAGAGATATGAATAAAAGTGTGTGTGTTAAGGGTTTGAGATCAAAAGGAAAACCCTAAGTCACCATTTTTATATATATACACAGAAATGTTACAAAAAGAATGGTGGACAAGCCCAACATAGATGATGGAGGTTAATTTTTTATATGTTACCATTCAAGACCCACATAGTGTCAATTTTGATTAAATATTAGGCGTTCGGTTACTTCGTTTGGGTTAGTTAACGGATTATTCAAAATCTAACCGAAAAAGTTGCGCCATTTGTATATTCAAACGACCATTTTTCTCTTTATCTACACAAACAATGAAAATAATTGCTACAACTCCTGACTAGTATTTGTAATAAATATTTTTGATATACAAAGTATAATAAGTATCGTTATTATTTATGTGGGTACCGTTTTGTAGGTCAGCGAGTAAGCTTTGTCCTTGATAAATAATGAATCTTTATTTTGAACGTTATCGCGTTTTTAAAAAATAAACCGCTTTGAATTAAAATTTAAAATAATTTATTTAAATTACACACACATTATTTAACAAAAAGTGACAATGCAAATATAAATTTAATTATTTTTTGTGTCTCGTACAACAGATAGTTGTCGAAAATTTGGGAGGCTATTTTTGTCATTTTCCTGCTTGTTTCAGGTCCTCGGGAAAAAAAAGTGAAAAGATTTGTCCGAACAATTTTCGTTTTACATCAAATTGCTTAAGAGTCCGAGTTGTGAAAACGTGATTTAGCGAGTCGTTTTTGATAAGTCAACTTAGAATAAAATCGTAAGATTTATCCTCTGTTTTCAAGTCAAATAAGTAAAATATATATATATAGTATTAAGTAAAGATACAGTATTATTATATATTTACATAAATATATATATTACAGAGTTTTGTAACTCAAGATATTAATAATAAATATGATTTATATAATGAAATAATGTTTTCTGAAAAAAGTTAACAGTTTGTGCGGTAATCCGTTTTCTTATGTCTGAACGATAAAAGATCACAATCAAAATAGGTAAGAAAATTCTGAAAATTGCCGGATGTTACAATATCTTTATCCGAGTTCTTGGCTTAGTAACCCAATCAGCGTGTATTCTTATAAATAATTAGCTAACGCTTTCACCCCAAATTCACCTAAAAGGCCACCCCAAATATATCACATCCGTTTCTGTTTCCATTTATGTTATCTTACACCTACACCCCATAACCCTTAAAAGACCTCTTTGATAGTAATGATTAATCCTTGCGCTTAGAGATGGAGGTTTGATCATTTACCAAACCTATGGTAATCTATATGCTATGACAGGTAATGAGTGTTAATTTTCCATTTCCCATAGTTTTTATAATTTATTATACATCCGAGAGAAAGAGAGAATCCCAAACACTTATGTGAGGTGCTGGTATATTCTTTCTGTGCTTTTAAAGAGTAGGTTAAATGCCCCAAATATTGCTAGTGTCTAGCTGGAAAAGCCCATTTACTTGAGAACAAGCAAATCCCAAGTGTAGGGGTATTTGATGAGGTGTCATTTTTTTACACTTTTTCGGGGTCATTTAACCTCCTAAACCATGCAAATATGCCCAAATTATGTGCATAATCATTTGTTTTTGTGTTTTTAGCATTTGGATGGCTTTTGGAGGGAATACACATGACTTGGGCTCAATTGGAGAAGAAACGGACAAGCCTACGACTCTACACCAACTATCTTGAAGAAAAGAATACAATGCGTGGAGACGGCGTCGCCAATTACAAGCGACGGCGTCAAAGTTATCAAGTGACGGTGTCATAAAATTCTAGACGGCATCAGAGCGAAGCCGACTTAAAAAACCCTAGAAGACCATTGCGGCACGACGGCGTCAGGAACATAAAGCTACGCCGTCGCGCTTGTTTTCAATATATACAAATCCGTTTTTAGGGTTTAGTGTGTAACTTTTGGGAGATGAACCCTAGTTTTAGAAGACAACTTTGGCAGCCTTTAGGCTCGTTTTTAGGGTGTCAAAACCCTCTTGTAACAACCTCAACTGCATGATTTAATCAAGTGAAGTTCATTTATCCTTTATCACTTAATATGTCTATGTGTTTTGTGATAGATTCTTGTTCTTCTCCTTTATTTGCCATGCAAGGCTAGACCTATTAGTATTTACTTCTGATTGTATGAAACTTAGATTATAGATCCTTTTAATGTTTCTTCTTGTGATAGATGTGCGCGTTAGGCTTTAGAAAACTAACCATAAGTTATTAAATTGTCATACACGTCTAGGGAACGCGAGTGTGTAGAAAGGATACCATCGGTATCAGTCTTCATACTACCTTACCCCCAATATGGTTGATCCCTCTTAAGATATTTCAATTGCATTTAATATACTCTTAGGGGCCTTATAATAGTCTTCATACTACCTTACTTGTGTGTTGCCTTAACAGAATATTAAATAGACGGTGGGTTCGTGTAATTCATTAATGACTTAGGAAATACTTACACAGATCATCACAAGTGTGACAAAGCAACAAGATTAGGAGAAGCAATCTGAGGAGTAGTGCATGATTAAGTAAATACGTTCGTTTATCATATAAGTTATCACCAAATTAGTTTAGATTTATTCTATTAATTATTAGTTTAATCAAACCAACCTCTTAAACCATGATTTTACCTGCTTTCTGTAAAATAAAAATACAAAAAGAATCTTCTCTCACCCCGTAAACCTCTGTTAGATTCTGATCGAGCCTTCCTAACCTATTCCCCTAAAGAACAATAACAACCCTCGAGTCTTGCCTATACTGCACTACAACGGTTAGGTGCTCTGCCTAGGGAGTTATAAAACTTCTTGTTGATGTCCTACGACGACCGCATCATGGAGTTTGTTTTGGTAATATAGGAGGAACATATCTTCAACATCATTAAGATGAAGACTTGGAAAGTCAGCTTCCTTGAACATATACTCCTTCTGATTTTCCCTTTTCACAACTATCTCCTTTAAGTAACCATAACCATAGTGCTTTTCCACAGTGATTCTGATAATGCTGAGTATCTTCATTCGAGAGTAAACAATGTGATCAGATTGTTTTGCTTGTCTTGCTCTGTAAAACAATTTTCGTTTAGGACCCCAACGGCTTATTCCAAAAGCAGCATCTTTGTCATAAGCTACTTTGTATCGACTACATAGACCTTGAATCATCTCCTCAATTTTGTACAACTCATACCTTGTTACTTTTGTCTTTCTAAGTGAAGTAGTGTATTTCCTTTCTTCCAAGTTCCCCGTCATTAAGTATTCAAGATATTGGTTGAAGAAGAATTTAGCTGGAATGTATTGTTGACCATGAGAACTGAGTAAATGTAGAGGTTTACTGAAATCTTAGGGAATTCTGTCTCCTTCGGGATTTGTCAAATCAAGCTTATCAGAAAAGGCCAAATAACGTTGCTCCAAGTGGTATTCAAGTTCAATACAACTTCTATAGGATCTCTTAAAAAGTTTAAAGACTGGACCTTCGAGATTTGCTTTCATAAGTGTATCTTTGTTGAGACGATACTTTATGAAATTAGAGAAGTCAAAGGTAGATCCAAGTACATCATCAAAGTCTTTAGGTGCTTTTGAAATTTTCTTAAGTTCAAGAAACTAGTTTTGTGAGGGTCTTGTATCAGCATTTTGGTCTTTGCTCCAATCGGGGTCAGGAGATTCAGGAGTAGCAGGTCTAGGAGATTTCTTAAACCACTTGGTCTTGTTTATAACATGAGCAGTAAGACTAGAATCACGAACTGAATCTTTAACACATTCTCCAGTATTTGTTTCTACATCCTTTATTACCTCATCTGCATCTATAGGTTTGTTAGATTTGGATGGTTTAGAAGATGATTTACCTTGCTTTGAAGATCTAGCTTTGTCTTTATCATCCTTATAGGAATTAGGTTTCTTTTGCCTCTTCTTTGAATCTTTTTCAGCATTAGGAGAAGGGTCTTTATCATGATCATCCCTTTTTCTCTTCGTCTGATAAGATTTACCAAATATCCTATCCATGTCATCCTCATCAATACTTAAAGAAACTGCAAGTGCATCATAAAGAGCTTTGAGTGGCCATTGAATGCCTTGACTTCCTCCATCATTCTGTACAGCCTGCACTTTTGATCATAAATGGCAGTTGCTGTTTTGTTCCATGATGTCTTTGGCATATTTTTCTTGGCAACCTTTTCTAACTTGATTTTCTTGAAGTTAGGAACGCCTTTTGGTAACTCAATCTGTTTGAGACGTGCTTCAATGGATTTTTCAATGGCTGCTTGAATCTTAAACTTTGACATTTCAACAACCTTTCTCTCAAGTCTATACACTCTGTTTTTAAGAGACGTGTCATCAGCTTGGGAATCAGGGCTGTAAGACTTTTTCATTATTTGTTTGATCTTGATTTCTTTTTGGTTGTGTTGGTTGAGGTTAGGAAGATAGATCTGTTGTTGTTTCAAGAATCCATGTCACGATTGTATCAACAAGTGGATGTCTTAGTGCAGGTGGATTAGCTTGTTTAACTGGTACATCCACCATTGATTGAACTTCATATTCAACCTGATCTTTTAGAATTTCAGAAAGATTTACATCATCATGCTCATTGAGAAACTGATTTGTGAATTCTACAGAAGAAAGGGTATGAGAGGAGCTGATAATAGTTGCTTCAGGCTTTTCTAGTTGAGCTTTAGATATTTGAACATCAGCTTGTGCCTCTCTTGCTAGTTCAATATTAGCACCATGTTCTTCATCTCTAGTCTGTTGGCCAGCCGGTTGTTCTTCAGTAACTTGTGCATCAGAATCCTTCTCAACATCTCCTATCTTGGCACCTTCAGATTTTTCAGAGACCGTATCAACTTTCTCAACATCTTCATCAGCTTTCTCAGTGACTTCATCAACATCACTAAAGATTTCTTTAACTGCTAATTCCGAATCAGAACTTGAACTGCTTGACTAATTACTTGGCTCATCTAGAACCTCTGATGACATACCAGCTCCCTCATTTATGCTTTTAAGAGTTTGCACATCAGGAACCTCTAGTGTGACACCAGTCCTTCACCTGGGCCTTTGGATCGTTGTTGAATGAAAAAATCATATTTGCTGGCTTTTTGTGCTTTCTTCATGTCCATCTTATATTTAGTAGCTTCAAAAAGTATTACTAGTCCTATTAACTTCTTAGAGTGATAAATACCTTCTTCTACTACTTCAGTTGCTTGATAAGATTCTTTACCAATGCTAACCCCAGTAAATCTTCGTCTGACTAAAGGTACTACTTCTTCTTCATAAGTTCCTTCAGAGTCAACTTCATCATCTATTGCTTCTTCAGATTGACCAATTTCTTCTGTCACTGTTTGAGATCTCTTTATTTTAGTTATACTTACCTTCTTCACATCAAACTTTACTCCATCCTTAGTTAACAATCCTTTTCCTCGACCTGTAGCTTTGGCAGGTGCAGATCCTGTAGACTTAGCTAAATACTCTAAATAGTCAGCTAAAGCCTTTATGACATTATTAAGCATCACATCTGGAATAGGCATTCCATAGACTGGATCTTTTGAGCCCTTGCTTGCAAATTTTAAGTTACCAAGTGGATGATCGAGCTTGATAATGTATTAGAAAGAAAGAGGTCTTTTAGGAATCTTGTCAATTATAGACATCACGTATGACACAATAAGTTTTGTGAATCGTGGGTAAGGCATTTGTTCTTGAATCTGTTTGCTGTACCTTCTAGTCTCAATTTGGTGTTTGAATTCATCCCAAATGAGTTTAGCAAAGTCGACATTGATGCCTGTAACCATTCTCCATAGCAGTTGAAGCATTAGAAGTCTTGGACGGTCATGACTACTACTCTTCCTTGTTAAACACCTATTAGTCATAGTGATGAATGTTCTCCAGGGTAGGTGCATGTCATTGGTTCTGAGAGATGAGATGATCTTTATTGGTGTAACACATCCAATTTGGTTGACAAATCTGATGATTTCTTTCTCAGAAGCTGGAGGTGTGAAGGGATGTGTAAGGTCTTTTAGAGTAATATTAAAGGCATTACGGGGTAGATCTTCATTCACTTCAATCACTTAATCACCCATTGTGAAGTAGAACCTTTATGTAGACAATTCCTGAGTGATGGTATACTAGAACTGCTGCATGTAGATCTCTGGAACATCTGCAGTTGCAATGAAAGCATTGTAGAAAAACTACTGCTTAAGAACTTCAAGGCATACTTTGAAGATTACATCTGGTTAAATCTTTTCCAAAGTAACCCTGAGGTTGTAATTGAAATATTTACTTGCTCATTGATAGGAACAAGTGCAGCATCTTGCAATTTTTGTTGCTGTTGTTCTTCATCAAATGTTTCAGCCATTGTAGATCGCTGCATGTAGATCTCTGGAACAACTGCAGTTGCAATGAAAGCATTGTAGAAAAATTGTTGCTTAAGAACTTCAAGACATACTTTGAAGATTACATCTGGTTGAATCTTTTCCAAAGAAATCCTGAGGTTGCTAATTGAAATATTTACTTGCTCATTGACAGGAACAAGTGCGGCATCTTGCAATTTTTGTTGCTGTTGTTGTTCATCAAATGTTTCAGCTATTGTATCTGCTTAAGAAAATTCAATACAAATTGATTGACATGAGAGTTAGTACACATAAATTGACTGACATTCCCTTTTGACTGATTTACTGGTTACCTGTTTGATCTGTTTATGTTTGACAATTTAAAATCAAGTTTTAAACACAATTCAGTTCAAATAAGTCACTTTTCATGTTTAACAGATAATCATTAAAGTCAGATAGATCATATTAAGCCAGATAAGTCCCATAAATGCCTAAAAAGTCTAATTTAATAAACAATCCAGAGCACTTTTTGGTTCAATTTTAACTTAATGATTTATGTTTATATAATTATGACCTGATTTGATTAATTCTGGTTAACTTGATTTTATAAATCAGAACAAAATGTGTTATATTAATGATTATTTGTGTCACATCCCCAAATCAAGTCTAGTTGGAATAGGCATCCTAGGGCGTGACTTCATAAGTATGCATGACACAAAGTACAAAGAACGACCACTAAGGGTTATGTTTTGAAAATAAACATTGTTGCATTGATAACATAAATTAAGTCGTTACATTACTTAAATGATTTAAAAGGTCAAATACAGAAGCGTAAATAAGATTTGAAATTTGTCAACGATGTTTAAACAATAGATAAAGATTCTTGAAAACCGGGCCATACAAAGAGACACCATATAGCAATCAAAGAAATCCACAACTAAGTACTTGAGAAAAACATGCTTGAAAATGTCAACATAAAGTTGGTGAGTTCATAGGTTTAAATAAGTATTTACGAGGACCAAAAGAGTTTAGTGACAACTGCTTCATTCACAGTATCATGTAAAGTAAACAATATCGTTCAATAAAAGTAGTGTGAACCATAACATTTCTGAGTGTGTGTAACTATTGTAACACATACAATATCACACAAAAATGTTTATGATATTACCCTAAACTCATGAAACCGAAGCATTAACAAGTTATGTAAATCCTAGTCTTTTAGATTCGTCTCAATCCGATGTTTTGCCAAAACACCCAAGTACTACCTCAAATGAAATACATGCACTGGCCAATGTACTCATCCAGAATTCTTAGGGTGGGGGTGTCAACACTAATAGATCTATTTATAGCATTCGTGCTTACACAAAGTAATTAACAGTTCATGATAGTGTGTACTACGTGGCAATAGGGAAACTTAGTCAATTCGTAAAAGTTTAAAGCATTTGTCTCCAAAGTAAAAGCAACCAACGTATTCATAATAGTTTAACGTACTTGAAGCCATAAGTAAAAGCAACCAACGTATTCGTGAAAGTTTAACGTACTTGTATCCATAAGTAAAAATGAGTGTGAAATCAATCATGTAAACGAGTTTGTAACGCACATATAAACGAGTTTGAAATCAATAATGTAAACGAGTTTGTAAACGAGCATGTTTCTCACCCCAAAAAGTTATAAAGAATATGTAAAACAAGTAAAAGGTGGGGCTATAAACTCACCTTAAGAAACGATGAGTGTAAGGTAATTAAGTGATGAAAGAACGGGTACATAAATCCTAGCCGCGACCTAAAGAAATGACGCGCTTTAGGAGAAAGGAAAATACACGAAACATTTCATAACACGCTTATAAGAGAAAGAGGACATCCATAGGTGTTTGTGTCTTAGTTTGGTTAGCCACTTTTATGAAAATTACTATTTTCGAAAAGTTACTACTTTTAGAAAGTTTCCATTTTAGGAAAGTTCAAAAATTTCGAACGTTAATACCGTCCCCTATATTTGTTAAGTCCATAATCCCATAATCGCACTAAGGGAACTTAAACATCTACGTTTATGTCTATCTCGCTAATATATACTAAACTTACTACTTTTAGTAATGTTTGACAATTTCGAAATATCGTTTTTAGAAAACTCCTAACCCTTCCTAATAATATATAAATGTTACTTTATTATTTTCTAAGGTTTTCAAAACTTGAACGAACTCAAAATCGCTCAAAATGACAAAAAATTGGTTTAACTCACTCGTCTTTGACTTTTAAGCTTAACGATCAACATTGTCTTAAGTAAGACATCATTTCAGACAACTTTCATGCTTTATACTCAAGTCGATTCGGACCCGAAAGGGTCTAAATCTTCCGTTTTCGCTGCTGATCTGATGGTACTAAAAACAGTTTTGCCGCAAATATTTTCCCAACTTCATTTGGCTATAACTTGGTCGTTTTAAGGCCGATTTTAACGTTCTTTATACCGAAAAGATCGGGAGCGTAGGTATAAAGTGGGGTGGGGGGGTTTATTTGAGGATAATAAAGAGCGTGTCGTTTCGAGCGTTGACCGATATGCTTCGGAGAGTTTTCGTTACAATTTTATTGGCGGTTGGAATGAAGTTTAACGTGTTTATTTTTGAGATGTGCTTATGTGTTTTGTGTGTGATGTGTGTGTGTGTGTGTGGTGTTGTTGTTGTGTGTGTGTGTGTGTGTTTGGTGGTGTGGTGTGTGTATATATATATATATATATATATATATATATATATCCGAAATACTTCCAAAATCCAACCACAACTTCACAATACTTCTAAATCTAACCTAGTTTTGCCCAACACAAAATCCAACATCAAAACCACAAGATTCGCAACCTAATCCCCATCTCTAATCATCTTAAACCTCACTAATCCATCACCTCAAACCAAATCAACCATTTTCAAATCCAATACTTCTACTTTTTCAATAAACTTTCAAGAACATATATATAGAAATGAAAGTAAGAGGTTCAAGATTAGCTTACAAACAAGAGGAGTAAGCTACTAGTAACAAAATAAATCTAGAGGAAGCTTCAATCTTCAAAACCCACTTATAAAAATGAAACCCTAGTTTATAACCCTTGATTTTTAATAAACCCTTGATATGGATGAACCAACCCTTCCACACACCTTATAAACCTTTAAACATGAGTCTTGAATACATGGAACATGGAAGAAATCAAAAGTGTGAAACCCCTTTTGGGTTGGATTTGCTGCCGAGAGCTATGAACAAAAGAAAGGGAAAGAAAATTTTGATGGTGTCTTGTTCTTATGTTGTTATGACCTAAAATGAAAAATATGGTTCTATTTATAGGGGTGACAAAGGCTTAAGGGTGCAAAAGTGGTTCATAAAATCGTTAGGACCATTCTTTTGGTTCATGTGGTTGGTTCAAATGGAAGCAAAAGAAGACAAGAATTCATGGGTCATTTTAGAGCTAGTGCAAGGATTTAAATTTAAGTTTAATTGTTTATGTTTTAAAATTCAAACAAATGGTATAGGAGCATCATAGTTATTGATATGTTAAGAAGTTGTATGTTCATATTGGGAAAGATACAAGTTGGCTACTTACATATGCACATGCATGTGTAAGCTTGAAATATTTAAAAGATGCCTTGTAAATTAAATGGGAGAATTATCCCAAAATGGTGAAGTGAAGGTTTATTTTTTTCTGAAGTTATGATGCTAAAACGATTAATGAATGCGAGATTGGGTTTACGTGCAAAGGTGGTGGGTTTCTGGAGTTCTGTTGAGCTTAAAATGATAAAAATGCGGAACGCACGCGAAAACGTAAAAATTATGAACATAAGTGTACATAACCTATGTAACACTATAAATTAATTATCATGAGGAAAATACACGTAGACTTAGTTTAGTTCGGAGTCAAAATGCATCCGATAACATTTTTCTGTTTTACGCGGGATAACTTCTCGGTTTAATGCCAAATTAACATGTAACTTATAAAGTTAAAATAATGCACGTAAAAGGTAAACTAATGACCTGAGAATTTTTATGGGGTGTTACATCCTTTCCCTATTAAAAGAGTTTTATCCGCAATGCTTAAGTCGCAGTATCTGACGTAGATGAGAGGTTTGAGAAAAGGTACGGGTATAAGATAGTTTTTAAAATAAAGTCAAAGTCTATCATTAGCTAACTTAACCAAGTGCTAAATGACAGAGAAAAATTAAGGTGACATCGCTGAGCCGCCTAATAACAGTGAATACGAAATTCCTATTGGCGCTTGCATTGGTTAAGACGGAAATGTAACAAATTTTCAAGGAGGAACATACCCATAACAATGTAAAGGTTCTGACAAGTTTCTCAGTCTTCATTCACATTCCCTAATTCTGGGCAGTACCTCTTGGTGTGTCCTTTTCCCTCACATCTATAACATGTCACCGTATTAGGGGTCCAACAGTTTCTTGCTTTGTGGCCAACCTTCTTGCAGTTTCCACACTTAATGGGACATGGACTGTGGTGGTGAAGCTTGCATTTTTTGCAGAGTGGTAATATTCCAACATAACCCATCTTATTACCAGTTCCAGCAATGTATACCCTACCTACTTCTTGCTGCTTTTTTTGATGTTGGCAATGATTTCCATCCTGCTCATCATCCCACTTTCTTTTGTCGTCGTCTTCCTTTACAGCCTTAGCACGTATCTTCTGGTCCATCAAACTGTTCGCCATTTTAATGGCATCTTATAGTCGGGTGGGTTGAGAGGAAGTCACATTCTCCTGAATGTTGTCTGGGAGTCCCTAGATGAACCTCTCGATCTTATCTTCCTCCTTCGGAACCATTCTTGTAAACATTAACATCAATTCCTAATAACGATGGGTATATCCAGCCACATCCATTCCCTTTACACTCAAATTCCACAACTCATTCTCTAACTTCTAGATCTTATTCCTTGGGCAGTAAAATTCGATCATCATCTTCATCAACTTATTCCATGATATCCCATAAGCTTCATCAGTCCTAACAGTCCTCACATGAGAATTCTACCATGCGAGAGCACCATCTAACAAGGTGTAAGTAGCAAACTTCGCTTGAGATCCCACGGGACATTCACTAACAAGATACATATACTCTATCTTCTCAAACCATATTGCCAAACCTACAACTCCCTCAGTCCCACTAAAGTTGCGAGGTTGACAGTTCAGACGTCTTTGTAAGTGTAAACTCTAGCAGCCGGTGTCACTCTTCCGACACCTCTATTAACTCTAGTCTGATTCCCATTTCCATTTCGGTTGTTCTGGTTTGCTTCGTAGGCTGCTATCATCTTAGTTATGTATTGGATTATCAATTTCTCGATGGCTGAAACACTTAGACTTTGTCATGATGTCCGTTTCTGCAAATCACGAGGAGTAAGGAAGAGTGAGACGATATGAAGTCATGTTTGAAAAAAAATTATAAATAAATAAATAAGACATTATGAGGTAACGGGAATAAGGCGTGTTTAAACTAATTGACATATTCTTAGGCCATGCGCAAGGCAAAAGTAAACGGAAGGGAAGGGTAAACATAAAGCAAACATAACTCAAACAAAACAAACTCATAGCAGAGAGAAACTCTTAGCGAAATAGCTCAAGGCAGAGTAAATCTAAGGAAAATAATACCCAAAGCAAAAAGATTCATAAGGGCACGTATCGGCATATACACCTATAGGGCATAAGTAATGCACGAATAGGCAAAATTGGTAACATATAGGGATTTCAAATAATGATTCTCTGTGGCAAGTTTAAATGTTATTTAAAACGGTTCCATCTTTAACAAGGATTTTGAAAAGACCAAAATATAACGCGGTTCAGCTTTCCTGGTTTGCCAAAATGTATCACCCCTTTTTAGAAACATTTTCATCATGCCCTTATCTTCAATTTGAAACTCAAGTGGTTTTAATTTCACGTCAGCATAACTCTTTTATGTCTTAGTTGTTTCATTAATAGTTTCTGGGCCGGTGAGCTGACTATCTTTAAATTTTCTTGATCTTAATCCAATTAAAAAGGATCAGTTCCTTATGTTCCAAAACTTTACATTCCATAATTATCAAGACCGCAAGGAGCGTGATCTAGTCTCTCAGCTAAGGGTACGATGTCTGTATATGACAAGGTTGAGAAAAATCCACTTAGTTACGACACTTACTAATACGAATACACATGACAAACATAACTCACAAACACGCACGTAAAATATCAGTAAAACATGAATACGATAAAATCCCGTTGAAATTATAAAGAAGAGAAAAGAAAGTAGAAATGGAAAGTGGGGGTAAATTGACAATATTTTAAGGTGAATACTCTTAGCATGGCATGGTCGTTCCTGAATTATACATAGGTGATTAGGCTATGTATAATTTAGGGACTAACGATGAAATGCCCATTTCGTCAAATAATGTTATGTTTAAAATTATATATGGTATAGGCAATGTGGTTTATAAGGTAGCAAAACAGTTCGCGAAAATGAGATCAAGGCAATTTACATAACGACACAAGATATTTTGCAAGATAGTGGAAAATATTCTATTCGATGTTAGCAAAATAGTTTACGAGAAAATCAAGTGACAGTTTTTTTTAAATAGTAAGCGATTTATAATATGGTAACAAATAGTTTACGAATTGACAATAATTAGCCTATAAAATGACAACGAAATAGGTTGTAGAGGACAACTAAATAGTTTATAAGATGATAGTAAAATGGTTTATAAGATGACAATGAAAATGTTGACAAAGCGATGACTATTTAAGGAACGACTTACTTGAATTTATAGAGAATCAGAATGTAACCGACAGAATCGTCATGACACATACATTAATAGGAATTTTAAAACATCCACATAATACAACGAAATTCATAGAAAAGTACTAATGCATATCTTTTAGGGAATATAGTTATAGATGGTTTCGACTTAGGTCTCACTAGGTTGGGCATAAAATCTCTTCTTAAGCATCAGTATAATCCTTGATGATCTTAAAGTTCTTGCAGGGTTTTCCCTCCTTCTCTTTCTGATTATCATGATTCTGGTTGTTCAATCTTGGGCATTTACTCTTGAAATACCATTGAGCACCGCATCTGAAACAGGTTACTACAAGTTTTTGGTTGGCTACTGGGGCGCTCTTAATCGTTGCAAGTGTGGAAGTCCTACAATTCCTTGTCATGTGGCAAACTCTCTTATAGTTACCATACTTCATAGTATACGGTCCAGTATGATGCCACTTACACTTGTTGTAGTAAGGAAAATTTCTAGCATACGCTTTCTTGTTGCCTTCCCCAGTAGCGTGTGTGTTGGGAATAAATCTTCATATGACTTAATACTGCCAACAGTACTAAAGGAGTTAGTACTGCCAGTAC
>BQNB010047569.1:0-43037 GCA_026074375.1 Tanacetum coccineum | reverse complement strand
CATACTCTTTGTGTTTGAATTTGATGAAAGATATAAAAACTTTGGATGAAGTTATGGCACAACATTTCTATGGTGATGATAATAAATGGAGTTTTATCGTTGTTACAGAAGCTACAAAGTAAGCAATGCCTCTCGATATGACTTTTATATTCTTTTATACATGTAAATTTTTGTATTGGTCAACTGCAATGAAAATGTTTGAGTTCTATGATATGACACTACCTATATCTATTTATGAATGGTTGGTTGTGTTTGCTTCAAAAGTTTTTTATCAGTACATTGGTTAATAGCATGTGGCCATTTCAATGAAAACTCTTTTCATGTCCGCGTGTTTTACTGATTTGGGCTTCATTTCTACTACATTATGTACTCGGTATTCTCATCTTAATATTGTAGGCAGATCTTGGGATTGTTTGGAATTATGTAACATGGTATGGTGCATTTACTTGATCTATGTTTTTTTACTTAGGTTTATGTTGTGGATACTGCTCAAAAATATGGTCTATGTTAATAATTGCGTTAGTGCCAATCTAAAAGAAGATATAACCCAACTCCATTCTCGAGGAAGCAACATCGCAAACCTTGAAGAGCGAAATCGCCCAAAAATCCATTGACAAGATGATGATGTCACTACCTCACAATAACAATGGCTTTATTTTTTGTTATTAAAATTATATTCGTTTTAACATTATTGTATCAAACATTTAACTTTTATCTTAAATCTTTTTTTTTGAAGCTAGCTGCCCAACGGGCGAGCCTTGAGGCTAGTATAAAATATATGTAAAAGTGTCTTTAGATTTTCATATATTGAAAGGTGATTAATTTTAGGATAAAGAAGAAAAGAGATAATGTTTACGATAAGGGGTTCATTCGTATTCATTTGTTCTCTATTTAAACAATGATACTACTATTACTAGGAGTACTTTATAAAATACAATTGATTAAATGATTTAGACGAACACAGTCGAAGAGCACATATAAATTTCGAGTTTATTTAACAACAAATTATCACATTCATTGCAACGTGAGTGGTGTTAGCAAGAAATGATATCACAAAAAAACCAATGTCATGTCCATCACGTTTTCATTCATATTAAGAAAATAACATACTATCTTTATTCATCTTTTAATGTATCTTCAGTAATAGCTTAATGCGTTAGCTATCATGTATTATTAACTTTTTTCACTTCTCATCTCACGTCACGCATTAAAACTACACCTTAGTCTATTGCGTGGCGTAGATGTCACCCCTCGCACCTTTGCAAGGCCTTAACTGCGCTATGGCGTGCTTTTTAGAACCCTACGTGCAATTCAAAAGACTAATAGAGATAACGTATTACGTAAAATAAAATAATGTACAGAATATTACGAAAGTAGCCTGCCCGTTCGGCGGGTTAGAGGACTAGTACTATATAGTTGTCAACTTAGCTTTTTAATCATAAAATGGCTATAGATATAAAATTTAATAAGATTGATTAGGACAGTTGTAGCATAAGATATGACACTCCCTCGTCCCCCTAATAAGTGTCCACTATTGACTTTTAAAGTTTTTTTCCATCAACTTTGACTTTAAATTATTTTGTTTGTGTTATATAATACTTAATGAAAGTTACATCAATGAAAATACATGTAAAACCCGATTCATTCATATATTTTGCATCAAGTATTATATAACACAAAAAGACATAGTTAAGGTCAAAGTTGTTAAAAAATGACTTCGAAAGTCAAAAGTGGAACTTATTAAACGGAGGGAGTAATAAAAACACTGTTGAGAAACATAAACATGCCACATTTGAATTTCCCCCTCCTCTTGGTTATGGTTGTTTCAAATCAAAACCAAACTGGCGATCGCCAGAGAGACCTCGAGAAAACTACCAACAGCAATGCAGCTTCAGCTACTAAAGAAACTGAGCTAGCAGCTGGTTATACTAACTTTGATAACCATGACATAAATAAAGTATGGAGGGAATCTAGTTATGAATCTAGAAATGAGGGTGGTAAGATTAACTTTGTGACGTCGGGCACGTCCTCGCCGCAGCAGTTGACGGCATTTTCAAGTCCTAATAACTATGGTATTCTTACTCCTAAAGAAGT
Source organism: Tanacetum coccineum (assembly GCA_026074375.1). Lineage (NCBI taxonomy): Eukaryota > Viridiplantae > Streptophyta > Magnoliopsida > Asterales > Asteraceae > Tanacetum > Tanacetum coccineum. The sequence continues at coordinate 40,943 of BQNB010047569.1, read as the reverse complement.
TAAGATCTCTTTTCAAGATGAGGTCATTGATCAACCAGTTCGACGGCGGTCTAATGGTGTTGGTGGTGGTAGTAGTAGTAGTGAGGTTTGGATTTGTTCTGGTAATGCTTCGTTCTCTCGAAAATCCACTTTGTTACGGACTAAAACTATTTCAGGTTAATGGAACCACCTGAAACGCAGCATAAGTCGGGTAGTTGTCAAAAATTGGAGTTTTAGGAAGGAGGTTGGTGAGATGATGAAGAAGAATCTGGTTTTTGGTACGATGATTTGCCTGATGAATTTAGGCAGTCTGAGGGTTGCAATTGACTTTTACTTATTAGTCGTTTAGTTTGATCTTTATATTTTGCCGCTTTAGATTGTTGTTTACTTTAAACATTCCGTATTTTAAGCATACGAAATTGTTTTGATCGTAAATTGTGGATTGGGCTATTATGGTATTGGTTTTTGATATCTTGGAGGTTACTTTTCGATTTGGGGGCTAAAGGGTTAATAGTCGTTATAATAGAAAGGAATTTTTGTTAAGAAAATGGGTTTTTGTATTTTTTTTTTGGGTTGCGAAAAAGCTGTTCTAATTATGTTTGGTGACATTAGTTTGATTGCTTGGAAGGTAAATTATTTTGATTAAAAAAATAGAAGAGATGAAATTGGGAATGAGGGTTTTGCCTTATGTGACTAAGGTTTGGGTTTGTCTTTTGGTCGGTACGATTGTTTGGTTACTTAAAACATTGCTATTGAAAGTACTAACTTCTTCTTTCCATGTGAGCACGTTTTTTGACAGAATTCAAGTATCTTTGTTTAATCAGTATGTCATCGAGACACTTTATGGTCCACCGTTGATTTAGATTCAACAAGAACAAGAAGAGGACGATAGAATGATAGAAGAAGTTCAAAGGTTTCAGAACGCGGGGGCCACTTTACCAACCGATCTTAAGGAGAATTTATTTAAGAATAATGGTAGGTTAATTGGGACTCCAAGAGCCAATACTCCCATGGCTGTTAATGGTAAAAGTGGTAAATTTTCAGAAACTATTCACCTAAACAGGTTGGTGATGGGATATTACCTTCGACAACTTTGCATAGACTAAAAATCAAAAGGAATCTATCGGCATGGCATAGAAAAGGTTGATATGCACTATTGTTTGAAGGGGACCGATCAACTCGGTAGATAAGCTATTGGAGGGTTTATCTAGGGGAATGAGTGAGGGATGCTCTGCTGTTACAGGATCACAATGAAATGCAAGCTAAGGATGCAGCCAAGAAGATATTTTTTAATGTTGCAAAAAAAAGGCTCTAAGTAAGTCACTGATCTTAATTTAATGCAGTTATATTCAATAGTGGGACAGGTTGTTTGTGTTTATGTTCTTAACACATACAGAAATTGGCAGGGTCTCCTAGATCTGTGAACATAAAAGACTCTATGTAAGGTCTTGGTCAACCCTTAGGTGTTAGATGGCGGTCGAGCCAGGAAATCAATTGGGGTGGGTGAAATCTAAAAAAAATCGACTGTAACTTAAATTTTTGGTGTGGGAAAGTTCTACGATGTATATTTTTAACAAGTGAATAACCCTTTGACAGATTTCTTTCTGGATGTACCACTCTAAAAATGAGGAAAAAACAACTTTTGATCTTTCCAGCACCTTGATTTGTGTTTGTTTTCGTCAAGTGAATAACCCTTTGTGTTTGTTGGACAGACACATCTATTTAGCAGAGTTGATGCGTTATCTGAGAGAGGATGAAGCTTTGAAGATACTACGACTCTTTGATGAAGAAAGTGAAACCGAAGGAATCAGCAAGCGAAACACTCAAAAAACTGGGGCTGGTCACGGAAGGTTTTTTTTTTTGTTTTTTTTTTTTTTTTTTATTCCGTTAAATAAATAGTTGGCAAATTGGAGAAGGGTTCAGGAGGTTGGATAATAAACAACTTTTTTTGTACAGAGTGAACAATGTGAATAAACGAATTAAAGTTATTTTGTGTGTCAAATGTTACTATTAAAGTTTAAAGTTATGTTATTTCAATATACCCGTATTGTGATTTTCTTATATATTACTTTTTTGACCTCTTTATCTTTTAGAGATAAAAAATAGCTTGAATCTATTCCTACACAAGTATAAATGGTTGAAATTGCTACTCTATGTTGTAAGAATGATTCGTTCACAGGAATTCTAAAAAATGTTTTTTTCCAGGTTGTTAATGGTTTCGTGAACGGAAAGCTCTAGCTTCAATCTCTTGATTGACACCTAAAAAGGCTTCACCTAATGTTGAAACATAGCTGTTGGTATCATAATTATCTTAATTTAGCTTCTTATACTCTAAGTTAATCTAAGCAAGTATTCTTCGTACTCTAAGCTCGCAGTGCTTTGGTAACACGTGCAAGAAACATTTTAAGGCCATGTCTTCTGTAGTGGTAACACGTGCAAGACAACATTTGAGGCCATTGTCTTCTTGTTCGTTATAAATCCATTTGATGTATTCGATCCATTCTACTCACGAGTGGGTCGATTTACGTTACGTTTTATGCGTATTGGCTCAAACAGGCAATATAAGAAGGAAAAAACTTCAAATTGATATATATGTCGAAAGTTGCGAAAATGTATTTAATATGCTTATAACATCTAGATTATTGTATAAATTTATAGTCATAATATAGTGATAATCTATTTAGAGATCGATGCTTTAGTTATGTATTAGTGATTAATAAGAGGCCTAAGTGTTAAATATTGAAAGTTTGGAAGGTATTAGATTACCTAAGATTAGGATTAGGGGTGTGATTTGAGTCGAGTTTGAGCCTAAACGAGTTACAGGTTAGTTAAATAACTACTCAGGTTGAGCTCGAACCTTGAATATTTTTTTATTATTTGAGCTCGAAGCTCAAAGCTCTTCTAATATTTTATTTTATTTTCTGCATAAATTCTACGATAAACTAGTTTTCAAGCTAGATGCTCATATAGAAAATCGAGCTTGATCGGCTAACTCAAGCTCGAGCTTGAAAAGCCTCCTTTACATTTACAATAATTTGCTTTAAAAATGCATGTGTAGCAAGATTGTGGGTATTTATAAGCCTACTTGCTTGTTTTGAACCTGTACTAAATAATTGCTAGTATTGTCCTTCTACCTAAAACACCATAGTGTCGTCTTTACTGTCATGAACTTCAGTCTTCTCACTGCTTTAATGTTCAACATTTGTGTTTGCAGTTGGTAGTTGAGGAGATGAATATATTAACAACGGTTTTTCTTAGGTTCGATAAACAGAAAATTATATACCCGAACAGTGTCTTGGCTACGAAACCGATTGCAATTTTTACCGTTGTTCCAGATATGGAGAGATGATATTTAATTTTCTCTATTGCATGTATTCAAATCATGTGGAAAAGGTTATCTTTGATGACAGCAAAGGATAACAAGGTATGAGGTCGATACTCTTTATTAGCTATGCTTGCTTTTCTCTTTTGGGGGTGCGTCTTCTGTTTTTTCTCTTCCTAATCACTAACAAGATGATTTTACACGCACTTTGTAGCAGTTGCAATGAAATTCATTTTGTAGTTACGAAATAATGTTTCTTTTATGTAATGCATAACAAAAGTTCAAAGTATAACTAGTTACATAGGATAGTAAATCTTTAAGATGATAGTCCATACTTAACCATGCAAGTTACATAATGGTTGCTCAATTTTATTAGAACTACTTAAACTTGCAGGCTGAATGAATGAAGCTCAAATAACAGTTTATTGTAATTGCAGCTACGTTGGGAACAAGAATGAACATTGGTATCCTGCACCTTCAATCTTGGTGAGAGATGTCGAAGACTTGAATCGAGTGAAGATATCAATATGGCTTTTTCACCGCATGAACTTCCAAAACATGCTAGAAAGGTGGAAAAGAAGAGGACTGCTACTTGAAGAAATGATCAAAATATTTAAAGACCTCGAAATTGAATGCCGTATGCTTCCCGTTGATATCAATGTCCGTAAAATGCCTACTTTGGATTCAAACCGGCTTCCTTCAAATTGGAACGCTTGCACAAACTGATATCTTTAGTGGTTAGTTTATAAAACATTTGCTTTAGTGGTAAATTTGCATTACATTACACACTTGCATCTAAACACCCTCATTCTCGAGTAGTTGGAATGTGTAATGTATTAAGGTGGAAATTCAATCTTCAAGATATTTCACTTATGCACTTGTTTTCTTTTATTGTTTACTTTCATGCAAAATGAATTTTTCTAAATTAGAGAGTATTGTTGTAAATTTAGTGCAATTGTGAGATCGGGTCATACTTAGAAATGGGTTTGGAGATATGGAGCATACACCTAGCAAGTCACTAAACCTCCCTGACTCGTTTGGTGGTTAGCTGATGCTTATATTCATCAGGGAGTAACTCATAAGAAGGTTCGATCCTTTTAGGGAGTTATCTCATGAGAGTGTTACTCGTCCGTGAGTAAACTCATGAGCAAGTAGTACTCATCAGCAAGTAGCAACTTAACTCATCCGCATGTAGCAACTTAACTTATCAGCAGGTTTACTCTTTAGTGAATGAGTGTGTGTCCTGATGAATGTTCATGCTAATGAATACTTGGCTTTGCTGGAGCTAAATTGTAACCGCCTTGACCTATTAATGGGCGGTTTCAAAATAAACTTAATGACCATGACTACTTGGTCGTGTAACCACTATTTCTATAATGAAGAAACATTATGAGAGATTAATGGGCCGATTAATTGACAAATAATAGTAGGTTATTTATAAAAAATCCATCTTATTGCATGTGTAAAAATATACACAAACTAGTCAAAAACACCAAGATTTTATCCCATCTCACATATGGCTTGCTATTATTTCAGATAGCAATCCGGTCATCAATTTAAAGGCAAGTATTTCGTCAAAAAGAAAACTTGACCTCACAACGAGAAATTAATTTTTCTCGGGTATGAATTACTTTATATTCATACAAGGCTTGTGTTTACTTTGCAACACAACCCGTGCTTCCTATATACAATAAATGTACGTGTAAGTGCATTTATTTGTTTAAAATAAAAGAAATCTTATTTTCTTAAGGTGTTGATTTTAAAATGAATTTAATCATCTAAAAGTTTCATCAAAAATGATTTTTTAAGCCATTTGACCACTCAAATAATCTCTACAGCTTTTTAAATAGAAAACGAGACATTATTTGAGGAGGAGAAAATGTCAAATAATCTTCTTCAAAAATCATCATGTGATACAAGGAAAAATGTTTTAAACAATAACGGATTAATATTTAAAGGGGAGTTAATTAAATTTAACTTATTTTTGCTTTATATGTTATGTGTTTAATCCTTTAGGGCCTTAATAGCTAAATAAGTAGCTAAGTCTAGTAGGTAAAACTTTTACGGACTATTTGTCGCAAAAGTTTAACTAGAACTTGCCTTAGGAAAAATATTTAAGAAAGAAGGGAGTATAAACTTAAAGGGGCATTTGTGTCAAAACCATAAAGATTTTAAATACAAACACCCCCACCCCGTTTCTTTTTCCCTCTCACACAAACAAACACTTATTTTTTTCTCTCCTTTGCTATACTCGGCCAACAAATTCAAGCACCCATAAAAAACGTATTTAATCCACAAGGTTAGTATTACAACATGTTTATCTCATCCCCTAGACCACTCGTCATTAAGGAAATTGATTGAAACCCACTAATTGGACCAAAAACCCTAAATCTTGATTTAGGGTTCTTCAAAATTAAAAGTGTTAGTTTTTGTTAAATTGATTGGAGGGTTTTAATGGTTAAGGGTTGTAGATTACTAGTTTGTAGCAGTTTTTGATATGGTTAACACATGGTTGTGTTCTTGATGATTCTTGGGTCGAAATTATGGGAAAATTATGTAGGATGTTTAAATGATCGTGGGTTTGCGTTTATATGTGTTATAAGGATCGTATGAGAGTGTCAGAATGTGCAAAAACTAGATAAGAATATCATAACTTGATAATCTTGATTTAATTGCCTCGTTTTGCTCGAACATAGCAAAAATGGATGTTCTTGTGGGAAATTCTTGTTTAAATGGACTCGTGTGATATTTGTGTATGCTAAGGATCATGTTTAGATGATTAAAGAAGCTTAGAATTAAAGTTTGTGTTTTAAGGTAAAAATGCATTGGGCGATTTATACATAAATTAAACTGGGCGTTTTATACGTGAATTGTACTCGGCGATTTATACGTGAATTAAACTGGGCAATTTATACGTAAAACACACTGGACGATTTATACACATTTATAACTGGGCGATTTATACATGTTTATAACTGGGCGATTTATACATTATAACTGGGCGATTTATACACATTTATAACTAGGCGATTTATACTTGAAATTTTCACTAGATGATTTATTTAGGGTAATTTTCCTTAGTATTCTTTCTGAGTTGCCTAGTTGACTATGTTTGACCAATAGTTAGTCTGTTGACCTTTCAAGTTGTCTCTCTAATCTTTGATCATCACCCTATGTTATATCTGTATGCCTGATAAATTATGTTTAATTCTCTAGTTCATCGTAACAACTTGCTTCTTAAATCCTATTTGTATGAACCAAATTGTCAATCAGTAATATATATCTGTTTATGTATAAACTGTATTGGACAAATCTTATCAAAACCATAAATCCAATTGCTGCTCAAGAAGTTTCTCTTGACAACGCCTTGGTTGCACCTGAAAATCGAGTCCGGATTGGCAAATACAACATAAGAATTGATCCCACAAAGACTCCAAAGGAATCCACTTATCAAGTTGTCTTGGATGCTCTTGCACTCACTACTTGCTATCCAGCTTTCCTAATCACAGCAAAAGTCCCAAAAATATATATGCAATAGTTTTGGCACACCATCACTAAGATCAAAGACTCATCCTCGTATAAATTCAATCTAGACAAGAAGAAATACACAATTGATGTAGAAGTCTTTCGTGACATTCTCCAGATCTGTCATAGACTTCCAAATCAAGAGTTTGTTGTACCTCCTTCTTCTGATGAAGACATTGTTTCATTTATCAAGGAACTTAGGTACTCAGGTGATATTGATTCTGTATCTAAGGTGTACACATATCATATGCACCAACCTTGGAGAACCTTTGCTGCAGTCATCAACAAATGCCTTTTTGGAAAAACCACAGTTCTTGATAAGATCAGACTTTCAAGAGCTCAAATCCTGTAAGGGATGTATTACAACCAGAATGTTGACTTTGTTAAACTACTTTCGGAAGACTTTATGTTCCAGATAGACAACAAAGACTCTAAGAAACAAGAGAAAATGTAATATCCCAGATTTACAAAGGCAATCATCCAACACTTCATTTCCAAAGATAAGTCATCTCTATGAGAAACAAACTTTTCATGCACACTGTCCGGGATGACATTATTTTGGGGTCCTTGAGATTTTCTCAAAAACTAAAGAATACCAAGTGTATGGAGCATTAATTCCTACAGAGATGACTAATAGGAAGATACAAAACTCTACTGCTTATAAGACTTATCTTGCATTCGCTACAGGAGCAACAACTCCCAAGAAAGTAAGGAAATTTAAGAAATCTGCTTCTCCTTCAAAGAAGAAAACCCTTGTTGCTATTGATGAGCTTGCAGAGAAACCTGCCAAGAAACCTGCTGCTAGAAGACAGTCTGCTGGTGTTCAAATCAGAGACACTCCTGGTGTGTCTGTGTCAAAGAAGAAGGCATCAGCAAAGGCTGAAAGAAGCAAAGGAATTGAATTGCTGTCTGAAGTCGCATTACTTGAGGAAGCTCGATTGAAAAAGGCTATTAAAAGGAGCAAACAGGTAACAAACATTCATTAAGCAGGTGGCTTAAGTGAGGGAGCTAATTTAGAATTAGAGGTTCACGATGAGCTAAAAGGCAAGTCAATTAACACAAGTAAAGGAACTAGTTTAAAACCTAGGGTTCCTGATGTGTCTAAAGCAGATTCTTTTTAGAGTGAATATGAATCTTAAGGAGATAGTGATGATGACAATGATGATGATGATCAGAGAAGTGATGATGAATAGACTGAATCTGATAATAACAAAGGTGATGATCTTAATAAGATAGATAATGAAGAAGAAGATGTACATACTCCTAAAGACTATATACCTACTGATGATGAAAATGTAGATGATGAAGAGTATGATCGTATCAATAAAAAATTGTATGATGATATGAATGTGGAGTTAAAAGATGTAGAGACTGCTGATGAAGGAAAAAGCGACGAGGAGATGACTCATTATGAAAAGGTAGATGCTGAGCACGAGAACATTAATCAAGAGGTTGCAGGTGATCAAGTCAAGGATGATGCTCAGGCAATAGTTACAACTACCCTTGCTACACAGAAGACTGAAGTTCCACTAGAAAGTTCTTCTATCTTATCCGACTATGCCACTAAATTTCTTAACTTTGATAACATTCCCCCAGCCGACACTAAAATTACCTTAATGATGGACATCAAAGTCCATCATGAAGATCTAAGTAGTCAGACCTCATCACTTTTCATCGTACCTGTTTTGGTAATTCCTGAATCTCCAACAACTCAAGCAACAACCATTCCTCCACCGATTCCACCATTCATCCTTTTTCAACAACAATCAACACCAATCCCAACACCAACAATTACAGAAGCAACAATCTCAACCATAAATGCTCTTGATTCCACAACCCTTACTGCTATCCATCAAAGACTTTCTGACTTGGAAAATAAATTCAAGACACTAAGAAATGTTGATCACAGTTCAGCTATTCGTGCAACAATCAAGTCTAAAGTTCCAACCGTTGTTAAAGAGTACCTTGGAACTAGTCTGGATGATACTCTTCATAAGGTGATCCACAGACATACTGCATAACTTATTAAGGAAGACTCCGTTCTAGCAGATGTCACAGATGTGCTCAAACGGCAACCAAAACCTCAGAAAGTGCTGAAGATATTCGCAAGATCAAGATGGAACAAGAAGGAAAATAGCAAGAGACCAAGTACATCATCACTTCATCTGATACGGCCAAATTACAAGAATTTGATAAAAAAACCTTGTTTGAGACAATGACTAAAACTAAGTTATTTAACAAAAACACCAAGCACAAGGCTCTATATCATGCTCTTATGGAGTCTATTCTTGATGATGAAGATGCCATGGACCAATGTGTTGCAGACAAGTTAAAGAAAAGAAAGTCAGATGATGCTGACAGAGATGAATGCCCTCCTGCTGGACCAGACCAAAGGTTAAAAAGAAAGAAGAGGGGCTGTTAGAAATCCATTTTATGTGACGATATTACAGAATTATCATAGTTTATCATAGTCACATACGTAGGGACTAGAATAGGTATTATTGTATAGATGTGAGGCGTATGGACTATAAATACCCCTCCATGGCTTCCATGGAGGGATTGAGACTCTTGTATCATTTTCTTTTTCCATTTAATTTTACATATTTCTTTCTCTCACAATACACTCTCTCTAAACATGGCTATCTTGTGGTTTGAGTCTCCTGACTACCACATTAATGATTCTTTAGTTTCTTTAATTGGGTATCAGAGCCTAGGTTTCATTCTTGGGCCGGGTCGAATTGATTCTTGGGTTTCGTGTCTCAAATCAATCACTTTTATCACTGTTTTTGTCACATGTTGTCTTGATATGCGTGTTTTTGATCTGAATCTATGGTCAAAGTTGTAGTACTTTTCTTGGTCTTGATTTATGTCAAATGGGTCTGTTTGGGTATTATCTACTTATTTCATGCCATTTTTTGGGTCTGTTTCTACTTATTTCGTCCATATGACTATTCTCAGATCTACTTATTTTGGTACTTATTTTTTGGGCTTATTTGGAAGTCTACGAAATAAGCACCTCATAGTTGAAGACTGCGAAACATGTTTGAAGGCAGCGAAACATGTTTGAAGGTAGCGAAACATGTAACAGGTGCAAAATATGTAACAGGTACAAAATATGCAGGTGTTTTTTTGTGCGAAATATTACACATTTATGAAACTATACTATGCTAAAATTTGGTTTGGGTGCGAAATATGTTTTAGAGCGTGCGAAATATGTTACAACAATCTGTGCAATATTTCGCAAGAAATATGTAGATATGACTCAGTCCGAGTCAACTTGGTAATTACCGAGTTGACTGGGTCAACTCAATGAGTCAACGAGTCATTAACTGATTTAAGTCAAAAGAAAAGAACAAGAAATAGAAGTACAAATACAAACAATAAACAACAGCAACCTCAACCCACATCAATTACAACTCCTTATCAACAAATCCACAATCTAAACCAAAATCCCATCGTCACGACAATAACCAATTAAATCCATAATTAATCTTAAATCGTTCGTCACAAATTATAATTCCATAACTCCAATCTAATCACAACCCGCTTCCTTCATCAGACCCTAAACGAAATAAATTAAAAGGATCTTAGATTTTAACTCATCTACAAATATTTAAAGATTTTACAAGCTTTGAAATTCATCATTGATGTTTGAGAAACACATGTCCTCTTTTAATATTCGAACTTAAAGATTGGTTTATAACAATTAGGTTATAACCTTTCTTTGTTTTGATTTGGAAAACAAGAAAATGAATCACATACAACCTACCCGAGACCTATTAACAGATCTTGAAGACGAATTCTTCTTAGTTCTTGACTCTATGAATGGTTCGATTTAGTGGCATTTCAAAATCAAAGAAATTGGTCTTTGATTTATGCTTTTGTTATTTCAATTCGTATGGATGAAGAAAACAAAAAGGGGGTTCTTATGATTGTGTTTAAGTGTATTGGTTAAGGTGATATAAGGTTAAGATGATCTTGATTTGTTTTTCTTATGGGACTATAAGGATGGATCGAATGAGTTTATTGGAGTGATAAGGAGATGTTATCTATAAAGGGATGAAGTGTTTGGTCTGTTCTTGGGAGAAAAAGAGATGATGGAGGTGTGTGATTGTTGTTAGAGTTTACTTATGACCTAACAATTAGGAAAGTTGTGATTTATATCCCTGCCTAATAGGGATAGGGTATTATCAATCAGTCAAATGGCCAAGATTTTCAATTGTAAAGATGGGTCGAGTATTGAAAAGATAACATGGGTTGGATGCTAATTTATTATTGGTTTGTCCTGAACTGATTTTATATCAATTTTAAAATGGGCCGAGTATATTGTTGAAGGTTGAGAGAATATTGCTTCAAATGTGGCGTAAATATTGTGTTGTTATAACATAATTATGGCCAATTTTGGTAAATCAAGTGATTAAGAATTATATTTGAGGTTTATATTGATAAAGTGACAAAATTTTGAGTGACGAGACCGGGATTAATTTTTATAAAGAATCATGGAACTTAAATTTTAATGGCTATATTAGGTATGAATTTTTCTAAGTAGCTACGGAGTTGATTGGGTATCACTTATTTAAGATTGAAGTTGGATTTCATGAAGGCGTGTTCTTATTTTATCTTGAAGTCGGGGTTGGTTAGATGCATAACTTTCAATGATAACTTGCTTGGGCTTAAGATTTTAGTTGAAGACTTAGGTTATCTAGTTACCAGCAGTCGGAGTGGTTGGTTGAAGACCTGGATAACTATCACTTAAAGGAGATACATTGTAGTTCTCAGTGTCACACGCAGAATATGTTGTGGATAATCGCAAAAGGTGATGAATGTCTCATACTTTGCTTGGTAAGTTTTGAGTTTCTCTACACCGTTCTTCCAAAACTAGTGCAAGCTTAAGTCACAAGAACGGGGAATTCTTCTTCTGTTTTAAGTTTGGTATATCGGGTTTACTGCATCAGTGGTCACTTTAAATAGCCTACAAAATGGTTGGTAAAAAGATAGTTAGAGAGAGTTTATGAGTAGAGATTTAATCAGCAGTTGATTCTCATGGGATAGATTTGAGATAATTTATTCTTCACACAAGTATTCAAGTATATGTGCGTACAAGGTTTTGCTGATTCTGAGATATCAAAACCAGCAAGGGGGACAAAGTAGATACACCCGAGAGTCTTTGCCTTTCTTTTTCTTGAAAGCTTGAAAAACTCTTCTTTCTTGAAAATCTTTTTTTAGGCCATGTCGGGAAGACAAATGTCATAACCGCAGAGAAAATCAACGCTTTAACTTGTGGCTTTTGGGTGCATTTCTTCAACCACATGGGGGAAGAGATATCTTGTGAAAGTTAGTATGCATTATTTGAATTTCCAAGGGAAAGAGTTGTGAGAAGAATTATTCAAGCGTGGTTGCTGATCCAGTTAATGTCTCCCCAAACGGTTAATCACTAAGCTTATTCTTAAAGTAGAAGTAATATTTGATGTCGTATCCTACTAATTCCATTGTGCACTTAATTATTCTTAGCTTGTAAGAAAGCTTTGAAACCTGCTCAAGAAAGGATTGCTTGTTTGGGGGGAAGCTTTGAAAGCTTCTAAATGAAGAATATGTGGCATGAATTAGGGGGAAGCTGATTCAGAAGCTTCTCCTTAACCAAGAAGTGTATGGGTTACCTATTTTACCTATTATAATATTTCTCCTACAAGGTACTACAAATATGATTCATGTTGGAGTGCAGACTTGAAGTCAAGACCACAGAAGACATCATCAGCATTGGAAGCTTCATAATCATGGAATTTCTTGTTCTTAATCAATATGTACTTGTTAGGAAAATATTGTAAGTAATTTCGTATATCGTCCCATGGGGGAAGATTGTTAGAAACTCATTTATGTGACGACGTTACATAATTAGCATAGTTTATCATAGTCATATACGCAAGGATTGGAATAGGCATTATTGTATAGTTGTGAGGCGTATGGACTATATATACCACTTTATGGCTTCCATGGAGGGGTTGAGACTTTTGTATTATTTTCCTCTTTATTCATTTTACACATTTATTTCAAAAAAATAAAAAACACCTATATATTTTGCACCTGTTACATATTTCGCACCTGTTACATGTTTCACTGCCTTTAAACATGTTTCACAGTCTTCAACTATGAGGTGCTTATTTCGCAGACTTCTAAATAAGCCCAGAAAATAAGTACCAAAATAAGCAAATATGAAAAGAGTTATGGACGAAATAAGCAGAAACAGACCCAAAAAATGGCACGAAATAAGTATATAATCCCCAAACAGACCCATTTGACATAAATCAAGACCAAGAAAAGTACTACAACTTTGACCATAGATTCAGATCCAATACCCGCATATCAAGACAACAAGTGACAAAAACAATGATAAAAGTGACCGATTTGAGACACGAAACCCAAGAATTAATTCGACCTGACCTAAGAATGAAACCTAGGCTCTGTTACTAATTGAAGAAACTAAAGAATCATTGATTCGGTGGTCGGGGAGACTCAAACCACAAGATAGCCATGTTTAGAGAGAGAAAGCTAGAGAGAGAAATAATTGTGTAAAATGAATAAAGAGGAAAGTAATACAAGAGTCTTAAACCCTCTATGGAAGCCATGGAGGGGTATATATAGTCCATACGCCTCAAAACTATACAATTAATGCCCTATTCGTAGTCCCCTTGCCCTTTCGTGTCTAGGATAAAACTATGGTAATGCTGTTATGGTCGGGACTCATATAAATGTGTTTCATAACACGGGGGTGATTGAATCTGATCTTCAAAAAATGTCAAGTCAACTGGAACCTCCAAAGGCACAATCAAATCGCAGCCTAAATCTACTGGCAAGTCTTATCAAGCAGAGGAGATAGTGTTTAAAACTGCTGATACTCAAGTGTCACAAAATATAGGAGAAGACACGAGTAATACTGATGAACTACCCGTTGTCAATGCTATCCCAAAGGATTGGTTCATGAAACCGGAAAGGCCTCTTACTCTAGATCCTGAGTGGAATGCATGTAAAACAGTTGATAATAAGCCTACTAAGAAATGGCTTAGTGACCTTGCCAAAGCAGAAAAATATTCCAAAACATTCAACGATTTAATGAGCACTTCGATTGACTTCACCGCATTTGCCATGAACCGCCTGGAGATTAGTGATCTTACACAAGACATTCTGGTAGGACCGGCTTACAAGATTCTTAAAGGCACTTTCATGAGTTATGTCAAGCTCGAATATAATATGGAAGAATATTACAAAGCACTGAATAATCAACTAGATTGGAATAACCTTGAAGGAGATAGATATCCATTCGACTTAAGCAAACCACGACCTTTGATTGAATTAAGAAATCGCCAGATTGTACCGACTGATTACTTCTTCAACAATGATTTGGCATACTTGCAAGGAGGAAGCACCGGTAGAACATACACGACTTCTTTGACAAAGACGAAGGCTGCTAAGTACGATCTGCAAGGAATTGAAGACATGTTACCCAACTTGTGGAGTCTCGTAAAAGTAGCTTATGACAAACATGCTCTTTTAGGCACTTCACATTGGAGATCCAAAAGACAAACCTTCTATGGATATGCTAGAAACAAGGTGTCCAAACATGATGTGTACTCCACCAAAATAATTCTAGCAGTGATAAATGTCAAAGTCAACGTATGATATGGTTATGGTCATCTTGAGGAGATTGAAGTTCCAAGATCTGATCAGCAATTATACAAGTTCATGGAAGGCGACTTTTCATGACTTTATCTAAATGACATCAAGGACATGCTACTTCTCATTGTTCAGAACAGACTCTTCAACCTCAAAGGCGAGGACATTGTGCACCTAGCAGCAGCATTACGTATGTTTACCAGACGTATTGTAATCCAGAAGCGAGTGGAATATCTTCAACTTGGTGTCGAAAGCTACCAGAAGAAGCTCAACATCTCAAGAACACTGACGCACAGAGCTGGCATCACTAACCTAGCACCATATACAACATATTCTAATCCTCAAGGTTTCATCTATTTGGATAAGTTAGAGAGAAACATACTGATGTGTTTTTATGAGCTCTACAAGTTCAGTGACGGTACACTCATATCAGTTCAGGATAAACTCAAAGACATGGCCAACAACTTGGAGATGGGGTATACAAGTGTCATGCCTAGAAGTAGATGGAGTAACTTGGAGAAGAAACGGTCTCGCATCATGTGAAAGATATAGATCTTCAGTTGCTGGAAAGAAGGTTGATGAGGATGTTGGAAAAGTTTGTTGGTGGAAGGGAATACAAGGAAGACCTTAGACTGCTTCAATAAACAAAAATGCTTTGTCATATTTTGTTCTACTATTTCAGGTCATTTCTCGTAATTATAAAACTTGTGAATATGTAAATAAGTAGTGTAGGACTAAAAATAGGCATATATAGTGTTTGAGTATGAATTTTTCAAGATTTTCTTAGTAAATTTAAATTTTTCTAAAAATTAACGTACTCAACACTATATAATACCCTCAGAAATTAAGGGGGAGCATTAAAATGTTCCTAATAAGGCTTATTATACAATCAGAACATTTTTCTCCCCAAATAATTTTCATACATATTTAAATCAATTGATATCTAAAATATCAAGAGATTTTATATTTTTGATAAGGGGAGAAAATAATTAACATATATATAACTTGAAATTAATGTGATCTTAAAGGCTTAAGTGTGAACTCCTTCCTCACCATGCTAAACAATTTCGGTTATCGATGCATGTGTTGAGGGGGACCATGTCTGAAAAGTAAAACCGTCAAGGTACTAAATGTTTTGATTTATATCACAAAGTACCTTGATCGATGTTTTTAAATAGTTTTAAGGCTGAGAACAATACCAAAAGACCGACCATGTATTTAATTTATTGGAGTTATAAGATGATTAGGTATAGGTGTTCGTTCCCACGATCCAGCCAGAACCGGAGGGATCTACCTAGGGATATTCCATTAGATAGAATAGAAGTCTATAGGTATGATACAAAAGGAGTAAAAGTAAGAAAGGGGATAATGCAAACTAAGACAAAGCTAACACTAGAACAAACCCAACAAGGTGTTAGTGATGAAGTCTTGGTAAGCATTGAAGGGGTTGAAGAATGAAAAAAAATGTAAAGATAAAGGGTGAAAAGAAAGAATCCCTCCTTACACTTAGACAGAAACCGGGTCAATGCATATGCTATCAGAAACACTAAGTTGTTGTCTGGTATTGAAGATAGTCATCATGGACCCAGTGATGCAATACACAACCCTCCCCAGCCACTCAAGGTCAGAAAGACTCTTGTTTCAAAAATTACGGAGATTACACATATTTCTATTGACTTACTCACTCTAAGATAGTTAATATTGAAAAGGTGGCAATCACCTCTAGCCTCCCATTACTAAAACAAAATGTGCAGTATTGAGTCTAGAGCCAATAATGAGATCATTCATAAATCTCACTATGACATTATTCCAATATATTTGCTTCTCACACACTATGAAAACAAGTAATATATTAAGAGTTCTACACATTATCCTTGTGATATTTCCAGAACATCAGAGTGATACTTAAGTAATCACAATGACGATGGAAATCCTTCCAGAGCCAACATCAAACAAGCTCCGCGGTAGGTGACTTGTGAGATCCTGTATGGATCAAACTTGTGACACAGGATATCGATTCGGTCTAAACTATGAATTGACAGTTGACAAATTTTGAAATGCATAAAACTCTTGATGTGTCGCAAAAACACTTTAGCAAGTGACACGTCGATTGATATTCAAATCAATTTTTGATTCAATCGGTAAGACAATAACTCACTGGTTCACTCTTATCATGCTGTCTACTTTGAGACGTTTCGGTAAAGAGAACAAGCTGAGTACGATGAATCTAATACATATGTGTTAGAAAGATTCAATACTACAAGCTGGAAATCCTGTCAAGGAGATTCTTCTTAAATTGAATCTACCTGATCACAGGTCGATCCTCACAGATTTGAAGATTAATCCAACCAAACACGGGTGAATGACAAAGCCATATTCGTCCCCCAACTTTATTGCTAACTGTTTTATTGCAGATTCATATAAAGATGGATGGAGGTACTTGGTTCCAGCAAGAGTCAAAGATTCATAGCCACATGCTCATACTCGACCGACATATGTAAAGACATTATGAAAATTCAAGTACATGTTTTAAAAGACTTCCGCTACTCTGATACTGCATATCCTTCTTGAAGTGACGAAGTCTTAAAGTTAAAGAACTTCAAGAAAGATAACTATACAAGCTTTCAAAATCAAGAAAAGTATGAGCATGTCAGTCCGAAGGTCACGAGTATACAAGATGGCAAAAGTTTAAAAGATGATGATAAGAGACAATATTTGGCTGATGATCTCAAAAAGCTTAAAGATCACATGCAAGTCAAGCATAAAGGAACAAGCTCAAGCCTAAAGTTTAAAGATCACTACGCATATCACAAGTTGAAAGACAAAATTCAAGACCACGAGCAAAGACCGAAGACATTCGTAAAATGCTAAGTTTAAGATTTTTATAAAAGGATGTGACTTCCCTTAGGGGGAGATTGTTAGGAATCGAGAAAAGACTCGGTCACTCTTAAAATACGTAGCTCGTAGGTCTTAGATAGTTTTTGGAACTTTAGTAAGGTAAATAGGCCAAAGCCCATAGAAAGCCCATGAGGCCCTATGTGTGTCGCGGCTAAGTATTGTATAAATACCCTCTTCATAGCTTGGAGAGGGTGTTAGTTGGTTTCATTTTCACACACACACTAAGTAATCTAATATTCTCTCTTTCTTTCTGTCACTAGAAACCTTCCTTTCATCCCTTTCTCTTTCTAGTTTCTTCATTGATTGGTTAAGTGTTTAGACAATACACATATTCTACATAAACCGATCAAACCAAGTTCACTAGTGACTTTTACTATCATTTTTTAGTCTTTTTATGGCCTAACATCTATATGCCCCTTATATTAAAACATGTAAACATAACTTAAAGAAAGGAGCTCAAAAACGATTTTTTGATAGGTTGTGGGTAGAAGTTGAACACAAGTCGTCTTGCACCCGTATTTTACCTTATGAAACTCTAAGAAAGATGAGTGTAACTTATGGGATGAGTTGTTACAAGTTCTTAATATAGTTCTTTGATGGATTTTAGAGGGTATAAGGTGGTGTGTATGATTAAAAGGGTAAAAACAAGATGGTTTATTGAGTGTAAGCAAGATTTTTGGTATGTTTGTGTGTGTATGTGTTCTTGGCCGGCCATAAAAGAGCAAGTGAATGAGAGTTTTTGATATCTTGTGTGTGTAAGGAGAGTGTGAGTGCTAAGGCTTGAGGTGAAAAGTATGCTAGAAAGGTAATGTTGATCTTCTTAAAAGTATAAGGAAATTAGAGTGTGTTAGCTAAGTTTTAGTCTTACTAAAAGGGGGGGGGGATTTGGTTAATGAAATAAGGGGGATAACTTTTTTTTATATTCTATGTATATTTTGTTTGTAAACCAGTTGGAGTATTTAATATGATAAATGTATAAAGTATGATGTAAGTATTTGTAACTCTTAGTGACCAAAAATGTAACTTAAAGTGTGATTGTCTAATGTGGGATGTTCAAGTTAGTTAAAATAGTTACCCGAGAGTACTGGCACTAACATAAGGTTATTGAGCACATCGTTGACCGTTAAGGCTTATTCTTAAGATCGTAGGTAGAAGGCACGTTTGTAAGATAAGTGATACGGTCGTCGTAGGACTTCTACATGAAGTTTTACAACTCCCTAGGCAGTGTACCGAACCATTGTAGTATCGTAAAGGCAAGGCTCGGGGGTTGTTATCGTTCTCTAGGGGAATAGGCGTCAGTAAAGGTCCTAATTGAATATAGCTTAGAACTGGAGGTTGAAAGTGTGAGAATTAGTATTTTGGGGTAAATAAATTTATTATAATTTATTCTTATTTTACCGTTAAGTAAAAAAATTATATTCTTACTTTTACCCGATTCGACTAGTTTCGTGATCCTATATAAGTTTAAGTCGTATTTTATACTTATTCGACTAGTTTCATGATCCTATATAAGTTTAAGTCGCATTTTATACTTTCTTTTATCTACGTGTCCCATATAGTTAAATATTCTCATTATATACCATGTAAATTTTAAGTCATTATTTTAATACATACATTATTTATTTAATTTACTTTGGAGTAAAATTTATTTTTCGATTAACCGAATAGGCTGTCTCGCGTTCGTAATAAAACATTTATTAATAGTGAACCCGGATTTAGACTTAATATTAGTCTACGCTGTGACAACCATGACTTGAGCAGGTTAGTCAAACCGTTAGTGTTGACTTAAATGCCTATTGCAATGTTCGGTTTATGTGATTTTATGTGACTTTATGTGGTTTTGTGCGTTTACGTAGGTTATTGTTAATCAATCTATTGAGTGTGATCATCTCAATGAGATTGGATTGATGGTGAAATTGATTAAGTTCATTTCGTTTAGTTTTGAGTGACAAGAAAATGATTATTGGGATTCGAGCGTTTCTGTGTTAATTGTGTAAGTATAAATACGTATATGTATTTTGTTAGTAATTTAAGATGAGTTTTGACCCTAGAAGTGTAGTTGAGAAAATGTAAAATTTCTATTTTTTAAAAGTTAGATTGGAAATGAAAAGTTATTTTTAGAAAGGTAGTAAACTGCGTTTATGCAAAAAGATATAGTCAAATTAAATAAGGTTTTTATAAAAATTTAAGGAAATACAAATAAATATGTAATTAATAATTAAATAAAAAGAAAAAAAATTAATATATATATATTTATATATTCGGCCAGTTTAAGGGTTAAAAAAATAATAATAATAATAATTAAAGTCCTAATCCTAATCTAAACCTAATTAGACTCAACCTACAACTCTACTAGAAGGCCTATAAATATAAATACAAAACCCAAACCCCTCCCCCCTCATTAGTTCGACCGGCCATAGAGAAGAGGAAGAGAAAAGTCAAATTTTTTTAGGGTTTTGCTTTTAAGGTACGATCCGATCTTTTTAATTATAGTTTGTTTATAATTCTAGTAATCAAAACATGATGGATTAGGGTTATAAATTAGGATTTATAAATTAGGGTTCTTAGGATTCTGGAATTTTATGATGTGTTGGTCATGTTTGATCATTAGTTTAATTGTTTGCATGATTAGGATCGTCGGTTAGGGATTAGATCACCCGAATTAGATGTTTAATTCACGACAGAAAGTTAGGCAGTTTTGTAACGAGCATAACTCAATTATAAAAGATCAAATAAATAATTTACAACATACTGAAGATAACCTCAGAGAGTCTACTTTCCATAAAAGTCAGCTTCATGAGTTTTTATGATCGGGAAGTAGGTCAAATGGTCATTACAAAATCAGTGTGTAAAACAGTGACGAATTTCAGTTTTGGTTTTGATTTTTCTAAAAAAAGTTAAACATCTAGTTAGAAGCTAAAAATCACGTGGAAGTTAGCTTATATATTGTGTGTGACTCCTGAATTTTTTCTAAAGCTATAATGAGATCTAAATTGGTTATCTATCCTCATACTTTTGGAAGGTCAGATTCTGGACGAATCCTAGACACTTTGGATTAATGAATTTCTAAGGGGTATTTGTAAAAAGGTAATGACTTTGGGAGAGCTATGAGAGGTTCATAGGACAAATATGTAGCATGATGAATTTTGGTTTGAATTATGGGAGTATTTAAGTGGTGCGTTTAGGACGCGTAAGTGAGTATAAAATTCTGCCTAAAACCAGAAAATTTAAAGAGTAGCATTTAAGTATAAATGGCATATGTAAGAGTGGGTAAAGGTTTTAAATGATTATAGAACTATGGTAGATAGCCTGGGTATCCATCATAGTTGAGGTTACATCATATTGGGTTTGAGTACCTAATTGATGGTAGCTAATATTGTGTTTAAATTGTTTAGATTGTTTAGATAGTTTGTGAGATTTTGTGAAGTTTTGATTGGATCTATTTAGAAGCTAAGCTTCAGGTGGGTTTCATAGCCCCTTTTTCTTGTGTTTTATTGGGGTGAAAATGATGCTATGTGTTAAACTGTTTTAATTGCTGTGATTATTTGTTACGTGTGATTGCTTTGTGATTTGTTCGGTTAGGAGTGGTCTTTACTACTCAACTCAAACCAACTGAAGGGTTGATATAATACCTACTGATTTGTGGCACGCTCCATGGCTTAGTGATCAATTGGAGTGGAATTTGTGGCACACTCCATGGCTTAGTGATCAATTAGTGTGGAATTTATGGCACGCTCCATGGCTTGGTGATCAATTGGAGTAGAATTTGTGGTTAGTTCGGTTGGGAGTGGTCTTTACTACTCAATTCAATACACAGCGAAGGGTTGAATAATACTCACTGATGTGTGGTCCAGGCCTACGTATAAGTTCCAGCTGATAGAGCTTTAGGTGCTAAGTGACATATGGATCGGGGGTAACGTTTCCAACCCATTTGTTGTAATGGATCGTAGGGTAAACGTCCACCCATTATGTGCATTGCATTTAGCGTAATTGTCCTATAATGTTTTGATTTATCATAAGTAATTGGTTTTGAAGAAAAAGTAATAATGTTGAGTCTGTAAACCTATGACTCTACACCAACCATTGTGTTGACGTTTAAAAAGCACATTTTCAGATGAGCATGGTGAAATAGGATGAAAGAAGTGGCTAGAATGAGACCATAGATTTCATGAAGAATTTTTATTTTCTTGTCTGAATTTCTGCATTGATTGAATTTTGGAATAAATGTTGGCATGTCTTTATTCGGCGAGAACTTTCGTTTTCATCGATAAAGAAAAAAACCCTTTTGGATATTTTTGGTTAGGTTTTGGTATTGTTCTGACACAACGTGTCATTGCTTTACTTTTATCTTTTCATATTAGTAATCCTCTATAAGACACCAATGATGTTGTGATGATAATCCATATCTTGTTTACCCAGCCTCGCATTTCTGCCTTAGCGGTGGTTGACAAGATTGGTACAGAGCTGCTGTTATAGAGAACAAGTGGTTGGAGCCTAGACTATAGCTTAAGGGTATCCCTCAGATAGATGCATTTAGGGCTTTATGTGTAAGTAATATTACTAATATGCCTATTTTCCCAAAATTTTCAAAAAGTAAATATACTATATACTAAATATATATTATATATCATGGTTCAGTTTTCTTTGTATTTCGAGATCTGTGTTCCCTGAATAAAAGTACAATGTACGTGATCTATTGTAGTATGTCTCCTCCTATCCGTAGAAAATATCGTGCTTCATGCTTTTGTTTTTTTTGGCGACGTCCGTGTGTAAAGGATTAACAAAATCACAGACGAGGCTAACCGCAAGATTCGAGTTCCATTGCTTAGTGGTCTTGTAAAGTGAAGAAAATAAGACTTTGAGAAGAGGTTGAACGTGAAAAACATCCTGAGTTTAAAACAAAGATAATTGCCAAGGATGGCACTATCACCAGAATTCCGGGATTATTTCAAGGGTACGAAACGTCAGAAGAAGAGTCAGTGGAACGACCAAAGGAACGTGACCTGCATAGATTTGTAGATCACCCACAACTTCAGCAAGGAAATATAATGAATGAGTTTGCACCACATCGGCTACCTCAGCCAAGGGGTAATATAAATGGATGGTTGACAGAAAATGAGGAAGAAGTTGAGAGGGATGAAGTAGACTCGGACCTTGAGTCCACCGCAAGTAGTAAACCTGGGTGGGAGAAGACAACTGAAGATGATCATGACCGCGCGTCTCGTAACTGCCCATGGTGTTCTAAGTGATTGATGTGTTTTCTTTTAGCTTGTTTTTCTTTCTTTCGACGTTTGGAGCCATGTTAGGAATGTTATTTTCAATGCTTGAATTCTGAGTATTAATAATAAATGTGATTATTAGGATTATTCCTTGTGTTATTTGCTGGTTTCATTTTTTAAAGTGCTATATGGTGTATTATATTATGAAGTGTCTTCATAGGAGGGAGTACAACTGTGAAAGGGGGCATCTATAATTATGGTGGCCAACATAATTATACATGCGCCACGACACATGTGGACTTGCAAGTATGATTACATGGAATGTTGTTGATGTGTAGTATGTATGCATATGGTTATTGATTGTATGATGAGATCATGATCCGTATTATATCGTCTAATGAATATAATTTTTATATCTTATAGAAAATGGCTCCAAACCGACAAAGTGGTCCTAGCAGTAGCAACAACAACGAGAATCCCAACATTACGACTGTCATCGCACAACAACTACAAGCCATCATCACTCAAGTAGCTAACAATACAAACAATGCTAATAATGGCAATAACAGTGGTGGAAATGGAAATGATAGGAACAACAGATGCTCTTTTAAGACATTCCAATCTTTTAATCCCAAGGAGTACGATGGGAAAGGTGGTGCGATAGCGCTTACTCGTTGGATTGAGAAAATGGAAAATGTAATTGATAACAGTGGGTGTGCCAAGAACCAAAAAGTAAGATATGCTACTAGCTCATTAGTGAATAAGGCTTTGACTTGGTGGAACACTCAATGTCAAGCAAGAGGACGTGTGGCTGCAATAGCTATGTCATGGAACGATTTTAAGGCATTGATGGTTGAAGAGTTCTGTCCAAGTAATGAAATGGAAAAATTAGAGAATGAGTTTTAGAATTACAAGATGGTAGGGGCTAATCATGCTGCCTACACAAATAGATTTTATGAGTTGGCCAAGTTGGTCCCACACTTAGTTACACCTGAGTCATCTCATATTAAGAGGTACATAGCTAGACTGGCTCCTGAGATTAGAGGAATGCTTCGGGCAACCCAACCAACTACTATTCTGAATGCAATACTAAGGGCTGGAATACTTACTGATGAAGCAGTCAGCTGTGGTACTTTGACAAAGGGTAGTGATAAGAGAAAGGGAGTAGAGGAGCCTAGTAAGACTGGAGGATCTTGGAAAGACAACAAGAAGGCAAAGATGGGAACTGGATTTGTGGCATCGGCCCCACCTAGAAACGAGACTGTTGGATATAATCCAAGGTGTTCCAAGTGCTATACTCACCACCCAGAAAACAGAATGTGCAGACTATGCTTTAACTGTCAGAAGCAGGGTCATTTCGCTAAGGATTGTCGGGCTCTAAATAGACAAGTTGCTCTAGTTAATGCTGTAAGAATGAATAACAATCCGAGAGTGTGCCATGAGTGTGGTAGTCCAGATCATTTCCGCAACACTTGTCCCAAGTTAAATCAAGCGCCTAGACAAACTGGGAACCAATTGGCTATAGAGGGCAGTCGAAACAATAGGAGCAATGGAAACCAAGTTAGAGGAAGAGCTTACAACGTGAATGTGAATGCAATGGAGGCGGTCCAGGATCCTAACGTCGTAACGGGTACGTTCTCCTTGAATGATCACTTTGTTACCGTATTATTTAATTCTGGAGCCAATTTTAGTTTTGTATCTACTAAATTTGCGCCCTTACTTAATGTAAAACCTAGTATTGTAAACCCTGGTTATGTGATAGAAGTAGCTGATGGTAAGAAAGTAGAAGTGGATAGAATTATCCGTGACTGCAAACTAGAACTAGGAGGTTCCCTGTTTAGCATAAACTTAATACCTTTAGGTCATGGAAGTTTCGATGTGATTGTGGGAATGGACTAGTTGTCCCAGCATAAGGCTGTAATCGTATGTCATGAGAAAGTAGTAGAAATACCAATGAAGAATGGTAAGATCCTTAGGATACATGGAGAACGAGCGGTAGGAATCACCAAAGCGTTGAAGAGTGCAAAGGAGGATGAACCAAAGTTGAACGACATATCTGTAGTACATGAGTTTGAGGATGTGTTTCTAGAAGACTTGTCAGGATTGCCTCCGTAACGACAAGTGGAGTTTCGCATAGATCTAGTTCCTGGAGCGACGCCAATTGCGAAGTCTCCATATCGTTTAGCGCCTTCAGAGATGCAAGAATTGTCTGGGCAGCTGCAAGAGTTGCAAGATAAGGGTTTCATATGACCTAGTCATTCTTCATGGGGAGCGCCAGTGTTATTTGTCAAGAAGAAGGATGGTTCGCTACATATGTGTATCGATTATAGAGAGCTGAACAAGTTAACGGTTAAGAATCGATATCCTCTTCCAAGGATTGATGGTTTGTTTGACCAACTATAGGGATCGCGATTTTTCTCCAAGATAGACCTTCGGTCAGGTTATCATCAACTACGCAAGCATGAAGACGACATACCTAAGACGGCGTTTCGAACACGATACGGACATTTTGAGTTTACGGTTATGCCTTTTGGGCTAACCAATGCACCTGCAGTTTTCATTGATCTGATGAACAGGGTTTGTAAACCGTACTTAGATAAGTTTGTTATTGTATTCACCGATGACATCTTAATCTACTCAAAGACGAAGGAAGACCATGAAGTTCATTTGGGTTTGGTGTTAGAATTGTTAAGGAAGGAGAAGTTGTATGTCAAGTTCTCCAAGTGTGAATTTTGGTTGCAAGAGGTGCACTTTCTTGGTCATGTTGTTAACCAGAGTGGTATACATGTAGACCCAAGCAAAATAGAAGCGGTAAAGAATTGGAAGACCCCTACGACGCCTTCCGAGATTCGATCATTTTTAGGATTAGCCGGTTATTATTGACGGTTTATCGCAAATTTTTCCAAAATTGCTAAACCTTTTACCTCGTTAACTTAGAAGAATCAGAAGTATGTGGGGGGGTGTGGAGCAAGAAAAAGCTTTTCAAACTTTAAAGAATAACTTGTGTGATGCACCAATATTGACGCTACCTGATGGAGTGGAAGATTTCGTAGTTTATTGTGATGCATCAAACCAAGGATTAGGTTGTATACTCATGCAAAGAGGCAAAGTGATTGCTTATGCATCAAGGTAACTAAAAACCCATGAGAAGAATTATACGACGCATGATTTAGAATTGGGAGCTGTTGTGTTTGCTCTTAAGACTTGGAGACATTATCTGTATGGTACTAAGAGTGTTATCTATATGAATCACAAAAGCCTTCAACACATTTTTTATCAGAAAGAGCTGAATATGCGACAAAGGAGATAGATAGAATTGTTTAGTGATTATGAGTGCGAGATTCGTTACCATCCTAGTAAGGCGAATGTTGTGGCTGATGCACTTAGTAGGAAGGAGCGGTTGAAACCTAGACGTGTAAGGGCCATGGCAATGACAGTTTAAATTAGAATGAGAGAAAGGATACAAGTAGCCCAAAGTGAGGCGCTTAGGCAAGAGAATATACTTATGGAGAATCTGCATGGTTTAGATCAGCAGATGGAAAAGAAAGAGGGCGAGAGCTTGTATTTTATGGACCGTATATAGGTTCCATTTGCAGGAGGTATGAGAACAGTAGTTATGGACGAAGCTCATAAGTCTAAGTACTCTGTGCATCCAGGAGCTGATAAGATGTACTATGATCTTCGAGATATGTATTGGTGGCCGGGAATGAAAAGAGATATTGCTACTTATGTTAGTAAGTGTTTGACATGTTCAAAGGTAAAGGCTGAGCATCAAAGGCCTTCGGGTTTACTGTAACAACCTGAGATACCTGAATGGAAGTGGGATAAGATCACTATGGAATTTATCACTAAGTTACCTAGGTCAAAAAGTGGGCATGACACGATTTGGGTTATAGTCGATAGACTGACTAAGTCAGCTCATTTCCTAGCTATAAGAGAAGACTATAGTACTGAGAAATTGACAAAGATCTACGTCGATGAAATAGTAGCGAGACATGGAGTTCCTGTGTCGATTATTTCGGATAGAGATGGACGATTTACATCGCATTGCTGGCAGACTGTACAAAAAGCATTAGGGACGCGGTTGGATATGAGTACGGCTTATCATCCCTAAACGGATGGACAAAGTGAGCGTACGATTCAGACCCTAGAGGATATGTTGAGGGCATGTGTAATTGATTTTGGTGGTAGCTGGGATGTTCATCTACCATTGGCTGAGTTTTCTTACAATAATAGCTATCATTCGAGTATAAGATGTGCTCCGTTTGAAGCCTTGTACGGAAGGAAGTGTAGGTCGCCTGTCTTATGGGCCGAGATTGGGGAAAGTAGTTTGATTGGACCTGAGTTGGTTCAAGAAATGACTGATAAAGTTGTGTTGATAAAGGAGAAGCTCAAAGCATTGGAATTCGAAGTAGGAGATCGAGTGATGTTGAAAGTATCACATTGGAAAGGTGTAATACATTTTGGGAAGAAGGGAAAGTTAGCACCAAGATACGTAGGACCATTTGAGATTCTTGAAAGGATCGGTCTGGTGGCTTATCGATTGAAATTGCCGGAGGAATTAAATGGGGTACATGATACGTTTCATGTCTTAAATTTGAAGAAATGTTTGGCAGATGCTAGTTTGCATGTGCCATTAGATGAGATAAAGGTTGACAAAACTCTTTGTTTTATTGAGGAGCTTGTAGAGATTTTGAATCGTGAAGTTAAGGGTTTAAAGCGTAGTAAGATAGCGTTAGTAAAGGTGCGTTGGATTTCTAAGCGTGGCCCTGAGTTTACTTGGGAACGCGGGGATTATATGAAGTCTAAGTATCCTTAGTTGTTTGTTGATCGTGCTGATACATTGGCTAGTTAAATCTCAGGACGAGATTTCCTCTAAGGAGGGGATAATGTGACAACCATGACTTAAGCAGGCTAGTCAAACCGTTAGTGTTGACTTATGTGTCTGTTGCAAAGTATGGATTATGTGTTTTTATGTGTTTATGAGGTATTGGTAATCAATCTATTGAGCGCGATCATCTCAATGAGATTAAAATGATGGGAAAATTTGTGGAGTTCATTTCGTTCATTTTTAATGACAAGGAAATGATTTTTTTTAATTGAGCGTTTGCAAGTTAATTGTGTAAGTATATATACGTATACGTATTTTGTGTTAGTTATCTAAGATAGGTTTAGCGTTTAAGTGTTAGATTAAGAAAATGTAAAAATTTCTATTTTTGGAAAGTTAGGTTGAAAATGAAAAGTTATTTTTAGAAAGGTAGTAAACTGCGTTTATGTAAAAAGGTTTAGCCAAATAAATAAATATTTTTTTTACAAAAACTTAAGGTTTTAATTGTAAATATATAATTAATATATATATATATATATATATAATCGGCCGAGTATAGGGATAAAAGAAAAAAAAAGAATTAAAATACTAATCCTAATCTAATAGCTATTTAGAGTTAGTTTAGGACTCTCCTAGATGCCTATATATACTAAACCTAGAATCCCAAATCTCCCATTCACTTTTGTCGACCGGCCATAAGAAGGAGAAAGCAAGAAACTAATTTTTTGTTTGGTTTAATCTTAAGGTACGAATTCGATTTGTTAATTCTAGTTCGTTTATTATCCTAGTAATCGAAACGTGATGGATTAAGTTTTAGATTCAGATTTAATTAGGGTTTATAAGATTTAAGAATTTAATTATCTGGTTATTATGAATTATAAATGATGGGTTGATCATTAGATGAATAGGTTACATGAATTGAGTACACGTTGGAGTCTAAAACGTCCAAAGTAGTCGTTTAATTTACTGCAGATTTTTTTGACAGTTTTGTAACGAGCATAACTCGGTCATAAAAGATCAAATAAATAATTTACAACATACTGGAGATAACCTCAGAGAGTCTACTTTCTAGAAAAGTCAGCTCATATAGTTTTTTATGTCGGATTGGTCAATTGTCATTACAAAATCGGTGTGTAAAATAGTGACGAATTTCAGTTTGGTTTTTATTCTTTATATAACTTTTTCTAAAAATACTTAGACACTGAGTTAGAGGCTCTAAGTCACGTGGAAGTTAGTTCATATATTGTGTGTGTTCTCTGAATTTTGGCTAAGGTCATAGTGAGGTCTATGATGGGTAATTAATGCCATACTTTTAGAAGGTCCAGATTCTGGACGAATTTTAAACACTTTGGATTAATGAATTTCTAAGGGGTATTTATAAAAGGGTAGTGACTTTGGGAGAGCTATGAGAGGTTCATAGGACATATATGTAGCATGATGAATTTTGGTTTGAATTATGGGAGTGTTTAAGTGTGGTTTAAGGCGCGAAGAGTAAAATTTCAGCTTAAAACCAGAAGTTAAGGAGTAGCATTTTAATATATTGAAAATATGTAAGAATGGTAAAGGTTTTAAAACGATTTATAGGACATATGATAGATAGCTAGGTATTCATCATAGTTCAAGGTTACATCACATTGGTTGAATGCCTAATGACTGATTAGCTACATAATGTGTTTAATTGTTTAGATTGTTCGTGAAATTTTGTGAGGTTTTGTGGATCTTTTGGAAGCTAGCATCAGGTGAGTTTCATAGTCCATCTTTTTAATGTTTTTACATTGGGATGGAAATGATGCTAATGTTTTGAATTGCTGTGATTTATGTGTTTTGCTTTCATGTGGACATTTTGTGATTGCTATATGACTTATTGTTACATGTTGATGTGTTTACTTGCTTGTTCTGTTATTGACATGTCAAGTGTTATTGATTTGGGATCGGGGAGTACGCCTACTCAATAATAGTGAATTAGGATCGGAGGGGTACGCCTACCCAGTATTGTTGGTCCAGGCCTAAGTATAAGCTTCAGCTGGTAGACTTTTAGGTGCGTAAGTGACATATGGGATCGGGGGTAACGTTCCTACCCAGTTGTTGTAATGGATCGGGGGTAACGTTCCTACCCAGTTGTTAAAATGGATCGGGGGTAACGTTCCTACCCAGTATGTGGATTGCATGTTAGCATAAGTTCATATGTTGCATAAGTGTTCTATATTGTTTTGATAATCACAGTAAATGGATTTAAAAAATTGATTTGTGTGTCTTAAACCTATGACTCTCACCAACCATTGTGTTGACGTTTTAAGCGTCATTTTCAGGTGAGCATGATAGAAATAAGATTGAAAGAAGTGGCTAGTAAGAGACCATAGGATGTCATGAAGATTTCTATTTCTTGTCTTGAATTTTTGCATCGTTTGAATTTGAATATTTGTTGCATGTCTTTCTATTGGCGAGAACTTCCTTTTCATCAATAAAGACGCCTTTTATGTTTTGCCTAGTTATGGGTATTGTTATGACACTTTGTGTCTATACTTTACTTTATTGTATGCATTTTAGTATTCTCTATATAGACGCCGTTGTGTTGTGATGCTATCCATTCTTGTTAACGCCTCGCGTTTCTGCCTTGGCGGGGTGTGACACGTAACAAGTGGGTACAACCCACTGTTGGGCTGCGACAGAAATCAAAAAAAAGGAAGAAAAGGTTAGTAGCCATGTGGGGTTTTATTGTATAAAATAATACATGTGATGATTCATAGAAAAAATTAACTTGTAAATTTTAGACAAAAAGAAGTATGGAAACATGCATGTTTTTAAGCCTTTGGGTCGTTCCATGCCAAGACTCAAACGAAATGGGTAAGCTCACTGACGAAACAGGATTTAATCAAAAGTTAGAAAACTATAAAAACAACGATTTTCGATGAATTAGGAGTAATAACGATGAAATAAATTTATAAACGAATTTAACACGGTTAATATAAATCCTTTGACGTTAAAATATTTAAAAGTTTATTCGGGTTTAAAACATAAAAGTCATAGGAGGAAAAACGTGGAAATTAGAGTGTAAAAAGTTAAATATTCGATAAATACTATTTTGAAAAGTTAAAAGTGCTAACGTGAAGATTTAAGGGTTGAATGTGTAACTTCCTTAACCTATAAAACAGAGGGGCTAAACTTGCTATTTTAAAACTTAAGAGTATTAAATGTGAGTAAATAATTTTAAAAAAATTATTTAAACAAGTCGAGCGGACCGGGATATGTAATTCTACGAATTAATTAACGACATCAAGTATGAATAACAGACGTCCATAAAGAATATATAGACTTAGTAATTTACATAATACTTGTATTCTCCTAATTGATATAAATAAAACCACATGAGCTTATAAATATATAGTTACGACGAATGACTTTATCAACTTATGTATATATACTTATGAGTGTAAAGAGTGTATCATCCTAGGGGGGCCAACGGTTTGAGAACATAAAACGTTATCTCATAAACGACAATGCCCTTTGACGACCCACTTGCATATTTCCTTTCATACATTAATTCTTTAGAATATAAACTCAGATTTATCATAATTACTTAGGTGTTGACTGAGTCATTATTCAACGTACATTGATCCATTATCAATTCCAGACGATTAACCTAACCGACAAGGTGAGTTTTCATAGCCCCTACTTTACTGTTTTAAATCATCTTTTGGGGTGAGTGGGGACCATTGTTATTTTAACAGTTAAAACACAAGTACATGTACTGATTTTACAATGTTGGTCTAATGACACTACTAACACAACTTACTATATTGCCCATTTATCATGAACCGTTAATTCTTGGTAACGCGAGTATGTTTAAGGATAGATCGTTTTTTTTTTTTTTTTTTTTATTTTTTTATAGGGATTGACATCCATGTTTGTCTTGGACTGAAATTTAGTCAAGCAAACACAGTTTCATTTGAGTCAGTTACGGATGTCGCGGGTTGGACATCTGCATGGGCTTATCTATGATGGTACTTGTTAACGTTCGTGTATGAGCTTGAAAATAGTCATACTTTTTTACTTTGTAGATATATAGGATTACTATATTTCACACTATGGTTATAAATCTTGTGGTTCATTACTATTATCAAACAACAAAACATATGAACTCACCAACTTTATGTTGACATTTTAGCAATGTTTTTCTCAGGTGTTCTATATTACGGAATATATGGGTCTGCTTGTTATATTGGCATGTAGGGTCTAATCACATCTAGTATCAAGTACTTCTTCTACGCCATTGAAGTCACAATCCCAAATCCAGTCTTCCGCTGCAGTGAATTTGGGGGTGTGACAGATTGGTATCAGAGCTGTTGGTTATAGAGAACTAGGTTGCATTAGTAACTCTAGACTATATCTGGCTCGTAAGGACATATCAGAATAGCATACGCACTATCTATTACTATTCACTTCCTAAAGTCCACAAACTATTCTGCACGATATCATTAATAACTAATTTACCCTTGGTCTGTCCATGGCAAAAACATGACTAGCATTATATTTCACATCTAGGAAGAACTATTATCACTATGGATTAAAGGATTCGTTATCATCCTAGTGCAAGGAAACCACTATGAATCTCACCAAATAATGTACCCTATAACCAATATTCACACTACGAAGAATCACTTACACAATATTATAGATTTTATCAGTAATTTCATCTTAATTATCTCATTTTATGAGAGTTACTTACATGAACACTTCGGGATACCCTGCTAATCATCCGCTCATTACTTCACTACACAAGGACTCTTTGTAGCAACCGTTGTAAAATACCTATACTGCTATCTACTATGTCGGTATACCCTTAAAAGTATTTCAAAGTATACAATAACCTACCAAAAAGCATATACCACTTGAATATACTAATAATTGTGCGAAATGATCACGAACCCCACCCCCCCCCACCCCCCAACCCCACCCCCCCACCCATCATCTGGGAAAAACCCCCCCCGTGTGAACAACAATACCTTTAATGAGACGAAATGAAAACACGCTTGGTAAGAGTAAGAGACAACAGTCGCAATTAGCAGTCACAAACTACGGGAAGAAATTCAAGACATAAAGGTTTACACCAGCCCCTCGAGTCAAGACTAATGTGAACTCTACGGATATGCACCTATTGACCAGAATCCTACCGCACTTTCCAGTCACTGGCTTAGGCCTTAACATAAGGTACAGCTAATAATTACGACGTAAATTTCCGCAAACAAAATAAGAAAAATACCAATGCCAAATAATCCAAACTCCATAGACATATCCTCGAGAATAGTATGACTAACACATTCAAAAACGTGCAATACACCTTATCTTAAAAATAGATGACACTCATAAGTTAATCTTTACCCAAATATGGAATATAAGAAGAAGAAACCCTACTTTGTCGTATGCAGGGTGTATTCGAGAAATGTCTCAATCACTTTCCAGCAACGTACCTGACAACTCCCCGGAACAGGAAGCCGCCACGGGACATCCCATTCTAAGAAGACTCGACTCGCCAACCTCTCAGGCAATCCAATTACCTGAACTGGAGCTAACTTTGACCCCTGCTACAGAATGTGAACACTCCCAAGAAATAAATAACCACAGTGTTCCTACACTAATATCATAAGCACCTGGACCATCTCGAAAGAGAAGTAGATCACCATCATCGCCATTCTTCCCAGATGCCATTACCTTCTCTGACGGTAAACCAGCATCCTGAGACAGCCTAACTAAACACGAAGATGTGACGCCAGAATAGAGGACCTGGAAGTGAGATTGACAACTCTCATTGAGACACAAAAGACAATGAGCTTCTGATCTCCGAAATTGGGATCTCTGCAGCTGCAGAGAATTAGATCGCATATATTGCAAAATAAGGGTAGTTGATGCCGAGGACAGACTCGCTGAGGATCATGAACAGATTCAGATAATTCTAGGCCGCCTAAAGGCTATAAGCAAGACATGCGAGACCGCTATAACAATGTATCCAGCTTGCAAGGAAAACATTAGGCAGGAAATTAATAAAAGACTTGTACTTTGCGTTCATGTAAATAATATATGAAAATAACAATTCTTGCACTAAAAAGTTCTGAGTCCGTTTACCCAGTATAGGGGGAATACCATATATTTGATAAAATTTTCTTGGATCAATGACAAGCATCGTAATGCGCCAATGAAATAACAATATTAAAATTACTGCTCAAATACAAAACAAGTATGCTCATTGTTCAACAAACGAAGAATACAATCATGTGCTCAGTAAACGAAGGTAGGGAAACTATTTCTAATGTGAACACTATGAAATTTAAAGGATCATTTCGAAGGATCACCAACATTGTGCTTCAAACGAAAAACAGTAACCCTCACCAGATTCAATTCTTTCTTGCACTATTCGACATTTTGTCAGTCCGAAATTCTTTTCATTCACAATCAATGAGTGCCTTTTCAATGAAAATAGAAATACATAATGCGTTTAAAGGCTTACAAGGTAATAACCTCGAATCATACCAAGATGCGAGGTGGGGTACATAGCAATATATGATTATAACGGGAAGGGTGAAACAATAAAATACACCACGCGCAAACCTTTTCAATATATTCCTTAATTTTGATGTTCTTATACAAACAAAAGTGCAAAAATAAAATGAAATACAACAAAAGACTGTAAAAAGGCTTTTAAAACGACGGTTACTTCACGGTTGAGAAGAAAAAACACATCGGCGTAGACCAGTATGTAAGTTAGCGATTGTGATGATTATGATCATAACGGGAGTCAGAAATCAAGATTGGGAATCCCATGAGGATTGGTAATCGGCAGTTTCGAGGAAGAGGATGAGAAACGTGAACACCGTGCAGTGGGTGATAAATTAAAGATGGAGGAGATGAGTAAAGTGAACTTGGAAAGATATAGGAAAAAAAGGGGCGGCGATTTGTATGGTAGGAGTTAATGGGGGAATATCGATTTAAAAATATTTAGGGATGGGACATAGGTTTGGCTTTTGATAAGAGCGTTCTATCTATACCAAATCCACTAATCTTTCCAACAAAAGCAAATTTTTCGAAATAACTTATACGCTGAGATAATAATTTTACACATAGATAATACACACCATCATATGAAATGATATACACGTAGTAAGATAAACACATAAGGTGAACATAAACTTTCAGAAGGGACCACATGAGGGTAGAATGTAGCATGGGTTTAACTAGACAATCAAATCAACATATAACATAAAACATCCATTCATCTGGTGTTTGGGAAGACAGGACTCATTTTTAGACACATCGAGTCTTATACCAACTTACGCTTACAATCACAACAAATACTACAGAAAAAAAGGGGATGTCAATGTAAACCTAAGGTATACATAGCCTGATCAACTATGTATAAGTTAGGTCGACAGAGATATGCTCAATAGTACTCGAAGTAATAGCGAAAGTTTGAGCGCATACATATTTTACTCATTCATCACATCAAAGACAACACTCAAGGAAACTATGAAAGTCTACGATTCATCAAGAATACATCATGAGAATTCAATCATACATAAGCGAAACAAAGTTAAAGATGAAACGTTCGATAGTTCTTTCTGGAGGATTCAGCATAAGATTAAGTAAACGCTAGAAACAAAACGTAAATGACCCGCTAGCCTACGGCCAAAAGCTATTCTTCCAACTAAACTTTTCTTCCTCGCCAATACGCAACATTAATGAGGGGCACACATAAGCAATATGTATTATATGATGTACTGGTGATCTTCTTCCTATGGAACACTCGCCAAAATAACAACCAACCACCACAACGAACACAACCGCAATCAAGGGAACGAGATCGACATTTAATCTTAAGGTATTGGATGAGAATTTAAGCAAAGAAACTTATTTTACGTTTTGACAAATTCAAGAAATTGGCAAAGTGTATATATAGGGTGGAGGTAACGGTTCGCCACATTCTAGCCGTTGGAGCCCCACTTGCCACTTTTGTCTTTTTCTTAACCCATGCCACGAATAAGACGCTTAAATTCAGGGCAAAAGTTTTCGACTTGAAAGGACTGCGACACCCATCAGAATTTAAATATTATTTCAACCCGTAGGTAAAATCAATCACCGAAAAAGTTTCAAATTGTTAAGATAATTACTTTGGGAAAGAGTTTACAAATTAATAACACTATCCCTAAATCACTTTATAATACTGTAGAGGGACAACAATCATGTTCACTCAATTTTCCCAAAAAATTTTCAGATATTATCACGCAAACACTTTAAAATACTATGTGGAGACAGTAGTCATAGTCACTCAATTGTTCCATTCAAGATGAATCATGGCAAGGCAACAGTCACGAAGCAAACATTTTTTTGATACTACAGAGATCAAATGCATTCATTTGAACTTACTAGGTTACTAACATGATAACCGTTGGTTTGCGAAAGTGGAAATACAAGTCATAGTTTTAAGGCAACTTTGTTTTATTCAGAGTGTACAACATCATGTTACGCAATCCTTAGACTATTAATTCGATTGATTCACATTATGAGTCGTACCTCACTATCCAATTTCTAAAAAGAATGCATCATTTCTCGGTTGTTCTTGCCAAATTTTTCCTATTGCGCTTTTTATTATGGCCGCTTTTCAATATTTCTTTTAAAGCTTCTTCATCCATACGAAGTTGATGTAAGTCTTTCTCGGTAAGGGGGCAATTAGCCTGAGATGACGAACAGCCTATACCTTCGTGTGTACGGTCGGCCTGAGATGCACGAACCAGCTATACCTCTCGTGTGTTCCGGCGGAGTGTTTTTCCTGAAAACCAACGCAACTAGCTCATTTGTTTTCTCTAGTTGTGCCGCTTCCGCCTATTACATAGAAAGATGCAGCTTGCGATCCTTTTCAAAACTTTCTTTTAAAAACGTGCAAATCAAAGCACGACTCTCTTGAGAAATGTCGTTGCATTTCTCATAAGCTTTTCTAAGATCGTCCCTGACGGCGCATGAATCTTAAACTGAAAAGCCAAATTCAAAAGCACATCCTGACGACCCTTATCTTCGTTAAGTTCGACTTCAGAATCAGTATGAGGAAGCGCACAGGCCATTGAAGTGTTTTGTAGTAGGATTTAAGTTTGAGAATTTGAGAGGGATGAGGTGGTATTTATAAGACAAAAGGGGAAAAAGGGAAATAATTGAAAATTTTGTCGTTACTTCAACGGATACATTCCCAACATTTTGTCGTATCGGCTCGTCCCAATGACGACACATTCATTCGGGATATGTAAGGGTCAGTTTAAGAACGAATACCCTCACACGTTCGCAAATCCACAATCTCCTACAACGTCTTGATTTTGTGGATGAAATCTTCTAACCTGGGGAGGCTGTGGCACCCCGTAAGAAAATTTAATTCCCTTTTCGTTAAGTAAAAGTCATGTACTGCAAGTTTACGAATTCACCGTTAATTTCAACAAGAGGTCATTTTATGATGTCCAATGCATTACTTTTGTTTCATGGAACGTTTCTATTAGCACACGAATATCATCACTATTACTCTTGTTGTGTCTAAGAGGATATTTAGAACTTGTAGCAATAAAAACAATATATTTTTTTTCATTTTAAATCGTGAGTCATTTACTTATATTATTTTCATGAAACCATCTACGTTCGATAACCATGCAACTCTTTAAGAGAATTCAAAAGAAATTTACACTTAAGAATACATATAAAGATATATGCACATGCATATATATAAAACCAACACATAATAATGGCAAAACATCCATCATCACAAAGCCTTACACGACCTACACAATTTTCTTTTTTAATATCTCCATCACATGATAGTCTTTATAACCTGATTGTAATTTCAAATGATAAGAAAACAAGAAATAATAGAGATTCCTTAATAGTATTAGAAACAGGGTAATGATGATAACAGTATTAGAAAGTCACACTATGGTTCAATAGTAGTATAGAGTCATTCCACATGCAACCCTTCAGTAACCAACCAAAGACTTCGAGTATAAATCAAGAACCATGCATGAACAAAGGTATCACAAATCAGAAAAAGCAATTATACGGTTCAAGTTCAAGTTTCATTGAGTACAAGAACTAAGTGGGCGTCGGGCTTAAAGGGTAATATTAACAAAGGGTTGGTTCGAGCTTCCGTGCTACCGCCGTCTTTCCGCATTGACTAGCAAAGCTTGGACCTCCGTAAGTCATTCTTGTAGCACCATATTTATCATATACATAACTTTCAGTGTGTAGTAACACATGACATGCATGATACGACCCATGCATGGTCCTTGTGAGCATACGCATATCAAACTTTTGTCATGCTACACATGAAACATGATACGTAAACATTCGACCTACCATGAACTAGTATCAAGTATATCGATATTGAAAAGCTACACAACAACTTGGACTAGCAAAACTCGACACTTATACTCGGTTTGAAACGTTGGCACTAGGGAAGAGTAAGACTAAGGCATACATGTTAAATGCTTGTATTGTGACCAAGACCAAGCCCTACCGTGACCACCAATGCGACGAGTGACGAGGGGCCATTACCTCAAAGTGCCTCGTCATTAGCTGCACCACAACGGGCAAGGTGGCTGCTCTACGGGTAGCAACCCACCCCAGACCTTTTTAAGCTACTCATGCGTGCGAGACAGTTGGCTTGCTGCCACTGTTGCTGCGCCCACAGGTGGTGGTGGCGAAAGGCTGGTGGTTTCGTCCAAACGGTGTGCACTTTATAATCTTCACATCGCAAACCTTTTTTGGTGCTAATACGTCTGACCCACCAACGCACCACTTGGTGATGTCGAGCTCAAACGACGGACGCACCCTTTTATGGTGCGGCCGTACTCGACGCCAACTTGTATCGTATCGCCCACCAACGAGCCATGGCAAGTTGCCACTGCTGTTGCAACCGTGCGTTCCTCAAGGGACGAGAGAGTCGTCCTTGTGTCTCGAGATTAAGTCTCCTCGTTGCTAACCATGCAACCCGTAAACATGCAAAATAGATAGGAAAACTAGTATATATAAATGTTGTGGTTGTGTGGAAGTAAGAAAACGAGAACAGTGAGGGCTCTAAGGCTCCTGTTGTGGTGTGTATGAGCAGCCAAAAAGAAAAAGAAATGAAGTAGGACAAGTATGTTGCATAGATATACATGTGATAGGTTATGTGAGAAGAAGGAAACACGAAACAAGTGGGTACAACCCACTGTTGGGCTGCGACAGAAATCAGGAAAAGGAAGAAAAGGTTAGTAGCCATGTGGGGTTTTATTGTATAAAATAATACATGTGATGATTCATAAAAAAAATTAACTTGTAAATTTTAGACAAAAAGAAGTATTGAAACATGCATGTTTTTAAGCCTTTGGGTCGTTCCATGCCGAGACTCAAACGAAATGGGTATGCTCACTGACGAAACAGGATTTAATCAAAAGTTAGAAAACTATAAAAACAACGATTTTCGATGAATTAGGAGTAATAACGACAAAATTAATTTATAAACGAATTTAACACGGTTAATATAAATCCTTTAACGCTAAAATATTTAAAAGTTTATTCTGGTTTAAAACATAAAAGTCATAGGAGGAAAAACGTGGAAATTAAAGTGTAAAAAGTTAAATATTCGATAAATACTATTTTGAAAAGTTAAAAGTGCTAAACGTTGAAGATTAGTGGTGGAATGTTGGTAACTTCCTTAACATGTTAAAAACAGAGGGGTCTAAACTTGCTTATTTTAAACTTAAGAGTATTAAATTGTGAATAAATAATTTTTAAATATTATTAAACAGTTCGAAGGACGGGATATGTAATTCTACGAATTAATTAACGACATCAGTATGAATAAACAGACGTCATAAAGACATATATAGACTTAGTAATTTACAATTAATACTTGTATTCTCCTAAGATATAAATCGCATGAGCTTATAAATATAAGTTACGACGAATGACTTTATCAACTTATGTATATATACTT
The DNA here is from genome assembly GCA_026074375.1 of Tanacetum coccineum. NCBI lineage: Eukaryota > Viridiplantae > Streptophyta > Magnoliopsida > Asterales > Asteraceae > Tanacetum > Tanacetum coccineum. The sequence continues at coordinate 1,506 of BQNB010047569.1, read as the reverse complement.
ATGAGTGTAATGTCGTGTATCATCCCTTTAGGCCAACGGTTTGAGAACATAAAACGTTATCTCATAAACGATAATTCCCTTTGACGATCCACTTGCATATTTCCTTTCATACATTAATTCTTTAGAATATAAACTCAGATTTATCATAATTACTTAGGTGTTAACTGAGTCATTATTCAACGTACATTGATCAATAATCAATTCCAGACGATTAACCTAACCGACAAGGTGAGTTTTCATAGCCCTTATATTACTGTTTTAAATCCTCTTTTGGGGTGAGGACATTGCTTATTTTAACAGTTGAACACAAGTATAGATTTTCCTTTTTTTGTTGTTTACAACAACAATATCATTGTATTATATTTTCTTCACATAATTTAAATTTATGATCCAATTTACATTCAAAATGTTTATGGATAGATCTATCTGGATTGACAATCCCTGTTTGTCTTGGACTGACATTAGTCAAGCAAACACAGTCTCATTTGAGTCAGACACGGATGTTGCGGGTTGAACATCTGCACAGGCTTATCTATGATGATATATGTTAACGCTTCAGTGTCATGAGCTTCGACAATAGTAAATACTTTTCGTTGTGATATATAGGATTGCTATATTTCATGCTATGGTTATAAATCTTGTGGTTCATTACTATTATCAAACAACAAAACCTATGAACTCATCAACTTTATGTTGACACTTTAGCAATGTTTTTCTCAGGTGATCTATATTACGGAATATATGGAGTATGCATTGGTATATTGGCATGTAGAGGTCTATCTCTCGTATCAAGTCCTCTTCACGCCATGAAGTCATAATCCCAAATCCAGTCTTCCGCTGCAGTGAATTTGGAGGTGTGACAGATTGGTATTAGAGCTCTTGGTTATAGAGAACTAGGTTGCATTAGTAACTCTAGACTATAACTGGATCTTAAGGACATATCAGAATAACATACGCATTATCTCTCACTATTTACTTCCTAAGTTAATGACTGCTTGGCACTATATCGTTAAATAATTAAAGTATCGCTTGTCCGTCATGAAAAACATGTTTCACCAGACTACACATTATCATTCACCATCTTGGAATAACATATCATATGGATCACGCATTTGTATCATCCTAGTGCAAGGAAACTACCATAACTTTCACCAAATAATTAACCCTATAACCAATATCACACTACGAAGAGTCACTTACATAATATTATGGATGTTATCAGTAATTACATCCTTACTAACGTATTTTATTAGGGTTACTTACATAAACACTTCGAGATACCTTGTTAATCACCCACTCATTACTTCACTATGAGAGGATTTCTTATAGCAACCTTTGTGAAATACATATACTACTATCTACTATGTCGGTATACCTTTTAAAGTATTTTAAAGTATACAAAATCTACCAAAAAGCATGCATCGCGTGAATACACCAATAATTGACAAATGTCACATCATTGAGGAAACATAAACAACAAACTCATAATGGGAAGAAATCAAAAAC
>BQNB010047568.1:0-37074 GCA_026074375.1 Tanacetum coccineum | reverse complement strand
TAGGATCTGTAAATTTTTTTTGTTTTGTTTTCTTGGAAAAATTTCTACACGCATATCCTATTAGTTATTTTCTAGAAAAATTTTCTGCATAGGCCACAAAAACGATTAGTACCATCATATGACTCAAACAAACACATAATACGCGAATTAATCTAAACTATTTATTCTACATGTTCGAAATGGTTCTTATAAACCGGATATTTTCCCCTACACTTATTTGATGCAAAATACATTTGATTGCAATTAAGACGGGGTTAAATACAAAACAAAGCATGATCACATAAATCAAACATATAAGAATAAATAATAAAGATAAAAACACACGACACTCCTAAAATGCATGAAATAAAAGATTAGGTTGCCTCCCAATAAACACTTTTCTTTATTAACGAGTCTTCTAGCTAGACTCACCCTTTCAGATAAATTTCTTTTAACTTGGGACAAGGTTTTCCTTTCCATTGTGTTTAAATGGTTCCTCATGATAATGTTTCACCCTATGACCATTTACCTTAAAGCTTGTTCCATCACGGTTAAATAATTCTATAGTTCCATACAGATATGCTTGTTTTACTATAAAAGGACCGGACTATCGAGACCTAAGTTTCCCCGGAAAGAGTTTTAATATTGAGTTAAAGAGAAGTAAACGATCACCCGTTTGGAATTCTTTCTTCTCCTTGAGACGATTATCATGCGACTTCTTGGTATGCTCTTTATACGTCTTGGAAGTCTCATAAGCTTGATGCCTTAACTCTTCCAACTTATTAAGTTGATTGTTTCTTTCCACACCTGCTTCGGAAAGATCCATATTGCACATTTTTAATGCCCAAAATGCTTTGTGTTCGACTTCGACAGGTAGATGACATGCCTTACCATAAACCATCCTAAACGGTATGGAACCAATAGGGATTTTAAAGCAGTTCAAAATGGCCACAATGCATCATCTAGTTTGTCCGCCCAGTTTTTCAAATTGCTTCCGACTGTTTTCCCTAGAATCCGCTTGAGAGCATGATTGGTATTCTCTACTTGACCACTTATTTGCGGATGATATGCAATTGAAAACCTATGAGTTACCCTATAACATTGTAGTGCCTTTTCTAATTGGTGATTACAGAAGTGGCCTCCCCTATCACTTATTAGAGCTTTAGGGATACCGAATCGAGAGAAAAGTCTTTTTAAGAACTTAACAACCACTCTAGCATCATTAGTGGGTAGAGCTTGAGCTTCAGCCCATTTCGAGACATAGTCGATAGCCACTAAAACGTACTTATTTCTGTAAGAGGTTGGAAAAGGGCCCATGAAGTCAATACCCCAAACGTCAAAAACTTCACACACTTGTATAGAGTTTTGAGGCATTTCTTTATGGGTGGAAATGTTTCCTGCTCGTTGACATGCATCACACACCTTTACAAATTCATGAGCATCTTTGTAGATTGTAGGCCAATAGAAACCACATTCAAACACTTTTCTAGCCGTTGCGTTAGCTCCATGATGACCACCAGCAGGTCTATGGTGACAGTGATGAAGGATTATTTAGCTTCTTGCCCAAACATACATCAACGAATTATCTGATCTGCACAAACCTTAAAGAGATAGGGATTATCCCAAAAGTAGTATTTCGAATCAGAAAAGAATTTCTTCCTTTCTTGAATGGGCATACCATTTGGTAATTCTTTTACCGTGAGATAGTTTGTGAAATCAGGAAGCCAAGGTTCTTCTAAACCAAAATCCATTTTCACAATAGACTCATCTAGAAATCTATCATCAATATTGTAGAATACATGTTTTATCTAAACACTTAACCAATTAATAAAGAAACTAGAGAGAGAAAGGGATAAAAGGAAGGCTTAAGAGGGAGAAAGAAAGAGAGTATATTAGATTAGATATGTGTGTAAAATGAAAAACAACCAACATCCTCTCCAAGCTATAGAGAGGGTATTTATACTACAATATGATGCGGCTCATGTGGAGCCTTGTGGGCTTTCTATGGGCTTTGGCCCATCTAGCTTACTTAACTTCCAAAAAGTGTCTAAGACCTACGAGCTATGTATTTTAGGAGTGACCGAGTCTTTTCTCGATTCCTAATAATATCCCCCTAAGGTAAGTCACATCTTTTTATAAAAAATCTTAAACTTAGCATCTACGAATGTCTTCGGTCTTTGCTTATGGTCTTAAATTTTGTCTTTCAACTTGTGATATGCGTAGTGATCTTTAGACTTTAGGCTTGAGCTTGTTCCTTTAAGCTTGACTTGCATGTGATCTTTGAGCTTCTTTAGATCATCAACCAAATATAATCTCTTATCATTATCTTGTGATCTTTTGCCATCTTGTGTACTTGTGACCTTCGGACTGGCATGCTCATACTTTTCTTAATCTTGAAAGCTTGTATAGTCATCTTTCTTGAAGTTCTTTAACTTTAACACTTCGTCACTTCAAGAAGGACGTGCAATATCAGAGTAGCATAAGTCTTGAAACATGTACTTGAGCTATCATAATATCTTTACTTATGTCGGTTGAGTATGAGCATGTGGCTATGAATCTGACTTGTCATGGACCAGTTGCTGCCACCACCGGTTTTACCTGCATGAATGGGTTAGTGATAAACAACATATATGGACGAAAGTATCTTTGTCACTTCGTCAAATATAGTTGCAATAACCACGGTTTCCCGTTAATCAGTATAAATACTACCTGTGATCAGGTAGAATTTTGAAGAATCTCCTTGACAGGGTTTCACAGCTGCACTAGCCATTCTCATTATTGGAGCGTCTCAAAGCAGACAACACGGTATGAGTGAACCAGTGAGACAAAGCCTCACCGATTGAAACAAAAATTGATTTGAAAAATCAATCAACATATCACTTACTAATGTGGTTTTGCGACACATTAAGAGTTTTATGCATTTCAAAATTCGTCAACCGTTAATTCAAAGTCTGGACCGAATTGATATCCAGTGTCATAAGTTTGATCCATATAGGATCTCACAAGTCACCTACCGCAGAGCTTGTTTGATGTTGGCTCTGGAAGGATTTCCATCGTCATTGTGAATACTTAAGTATCATTTTGATGTTCTGGCAATACCACAAGGATAATGCGTAGAACTCTTAAGATATTAATTGTTTTCTCAGTGTGTGAGAAACAAGTTTTTATTGGATTAGTGTCCTAGAGAGATTTATAGATGATCTCTTTATTGGCTATAGACTTGATAGTGCACATTTAGTTTTAGTAATCGAAGGCTGGAGCTGATTACCACCTTTTTAATACCAACTAACTCGGAGTGAGAAAGTCAATAGAAATGTGTGTAATCTCTGTGAGTTTTAAAACAAGAGTCTTTTCGACCTTGAGTGGCCAGGGAGGGTTGTGCATTGCATCACTGGGTCCATGATGACTATCTTCAATACCAGACAACAGCTTAGTATTTCTGATAACATATGTGTTGACCTGGTTTCTGCCTAAGTGTAAGGAGGGCTTCTTTCTTTTCACCCTTTATCTTAACTTTTCTTTTTCATTCTTCAACCCCTTCAATGCTTACCAAGACTTCATCACTAACACCTTGTTTTGAAAGACCGTTTTAAAAGATTATTTGATGGCACTTTCTCCCCCTCAAATAATGACTTGCTTTCTATTTAAAGGGGAGTTAATGTATTTTACTACAAGGGCTTTAGATGTCATTTGTTTCAAACTTTAGGGACTTATTTTCAATTTGAGACTTTGTGAATTCAGGCTTTAAACTACATACGACCAATATTGCCAACACCTCATAGTTTGTAAAAAGACTTAGGAATGCTTGGAAATACTTTCATAGTTTTAAAAGCCTTGAAGTTGATTCTCACGGAATAGATCTAAGCTTATTAATTCTTCAAACACGATCTCAAGTATATGTGCATACAAGGTTTTGCTGATTCTGAGGTATCAAAACCATCAAGGGGAAGTAGTAGTACATAGATGGTACTTCATGTACACGTTTGATAGCCGCCCATAGCTTCTTTTATTTTAGGCCATCCGGGAAAGGACGAATGTTCATAACCGCAGAGAAAGTAGTGTTTTACTTGTTACTTTCGGGTGCACTATTTCAACCATATGGGGGAAGAGATATCTTGTAATTTTTAGTATGCATCAGTTGAACTTCCAGGGGGAGTGGTGTGAGAAGAATTATTCAAGCGTGAGAAGATAGGTTTCTGATTAAATTAATGTTTCCCCGATCAGTTAATCATTAAGCTTAGTTTCGAAGGAGTAGATTAGTGGGACAAAAAAGGTACCATAGGTTTGATAAGTATAATGATTCCTTCAATTAGTTAGTATCCGGCATGAAGAATGTGTACATTTGGGACTTAGTTGACTTAGGTGTTATCATTTCGACTACTTAGAGGAAATATTTGTGACATCCAGGACTTAGTTGACTTTGGTGTTGCAATTTATATCATCACTATCGTGTAAGGAGAAATGCGGACATTCGGGACTTAATTGACTTTGGTGCTACGGTTTCGAATTAATTGTGTACTTTGGATATTTATGCTTTATACATCAAGACTTCTTGATGCGGTGTGCAAGAAAGCTTTGAATCTACTCAAGAAAGGATTGTTGGTTCAGGGGGAAGCTACGACAACTTCTAAAAGGAGATTATCAAGACGGACTATAGACTGCTGACATAGACAGAATGACTTTGTCATTTTCAGTTTGAACATTTTTAGGTCCTGTCTCATACATATTCTTATGAATATATAAATGTGTAGTGTAGACTTAAATATAGGCTAATATAAATAGTGCTTGAGTATAAATTTTTAAGAATTTTTTAGTAAATTCAAAATCTTTCAAGTTACTGTACTCAACACTATCTTATATATCCCTCATTTATTGAGGGGGGGGGGGCATTAAAATGTTCCTAATCTAGCTTGCGAATAATCATAACATTTCTCTCCCCAAATAGTTTTCAACATATTTGAATCATTTGGTATCCAAAATATCAAGTGATTTGATTTTTGGTTTAATATTTTTTTTTTTTTTTTTTATAAGGGGAGGACAATGTGGATTAATATATGAGACTTAGAAAAATGTGATGAAGTATAGACTTAAGTGTTTTACTCCATCCTCCGTGTGCTAAAACATTTTCGGATATCAATGCACATGTTGAGGGGTGCATTATGAAAACAAAAAACTATCATGTACAAACGTTTTTTATATTATATCACATGTACATATGATTGGTTTTTTCATGGTTTTAAGGCTACAAGAAACAATACCAAAGACCGACTACGTATTTTACTATTCTCGGAGTTATAAAGGCGGTTAGGTTAGGTATTCGTTCTTTTGTCCATCCTTAACGGAGGATCTACCCAGGGACATTTTCATTAGATAGAATAAATTCCATAGTATGATACAAAAGGAGTAAAGTGAGAAAAGGGAATAATGTAGACTAAGACAGAGCTTACACTGGAACAAACCCAACAAGGTGTTAGTGATGAAGTCTTGGTAAGCATTGAATGGGTTGAAGAATGAAAAAGAAAAGTTAAGATAAAGGGTGAAAATAAGATTTCTCTTATTTTGGAAAAATAAATGCACTGACACGTACACTTATTTTATATAGAAAGCACGGGTTGTGTTGCAAAGTAAACACAAAGCCTTTGTATGATTACTAATGTAATTCACTACACGAAAAAAATTAATTCCCGTGTGAGGTCAAAGTTTTCTTTTTGACGATTCTTACTTGCCTTTAAAATTGAGACCGGGTTGCTATCTGATATAATAGCAAGCTTTTGAATCATGTTTTACAACAAATGGCGTTGAAATAAGTCCCTAAAGTTTGAAAAAATGACATCTAAAAACCTCTGTAGTTAAAAATACTTTAACTCCCTCGAAATTTTGATCCGTCATTATCAAAAGTTTATTTTTTTTTTTTTGTTTAATTTCGTGACTTATTTTGAAAGACCGTTTAAAAGATATTTGATAGCACTTTCTCTCTCAAATAATGACCGGTTTTTCTTTTAAAGAGTTGTTGTCATTGTTTGAGTGGTGAATTAGCTTTTAAACTCTTTTTGTGAGATTCATGAAGACACTGATCATTTTGAAAGAAACTTTTATAATAAAAATAAGATTTTTCTTATTTTGGAAAAATAAATGCACTGACACATACACTTATTTTATATAGAAAGCACGGGTTGTGTTTCAAAGTAAACATAAGCCTTTGTATGAATATAAAGTAATTCATACCCGAGAAAAATTAATTTCCCGTTGTGAGGTCAAGTTTTTTTTGACGAAATACTTGCCTTTAAATTGATGATCGGGTTACTATCTGAAATAATAGCATAGCCATTGGGACATGTTTTAACTATTTCGTGAACTTCTGCTCGAACTCATTTCTCAGTCTCGTATCATTATTGAATGCACATTTTTAGGCCGTAAAATGTTATCGATTTTCAGAAGACATGTCATGAAAAACCTATATTTTTGTATTTTTTTAATTTTCTATTTTCTTTTCTGGTTTTTTATATTTTTATATTTTATTTTTTAAAAAAATTATGTAAAATAAAAAATCTTTTATATTTTCTTATATACATATGATACATAGGATATAACACGAGTTACCACCATTACTCATCCTCTTCCTCTGCCAGACTCTTTAGCGTTTCAGGAGACATGCTTTTCATACCCAGCTTTTTGACCAAGAAGTTGAATCTTTCTCGAGGCAAAGCTTTTGTGAAGATGTCTACAAGTTGATATTCGGTTCTGACAAAGTAGAGTTCCACTACTTTATTTTTCACTTGCTCCTTAATAAAGTGGTATCTCACATCTATATGCTTGGATCTCGAGTGTTGAACATTGTTGCAGCATAAAGCGATTGAACTCTTGTTATCAAACTACAAGGAAATCTTATGAATTTTAAGACCCATACTACTGTTAGTTGTGATACCATCCATAGATTTGAGCACAATGGTATGTGTTTAAGTACACATACCTTTTACACTTTAAAAAACAAGATCAAATAACAATAAACGGACTTTAAAATAACCAAATATTACACTTGTTTTGTTAAATGTATTGTGCAGGAAGGATATCTAAGAAAATAGGCGAAAAAACAAAGCCAAAACGACAAACCGGACTCGGAAGGAAAAGACTGGTGAAAGACAAAGCCAAATCGAAGCTGAAAAAGTCAATCAAGTCAAAAGTCAACAGTAAAGTCACAACTGGTCAAAGTCCAAAGGTCAACCCACGACATATTAAAGTCAACTTGTGAAGAAATATTAGTTTGAGGTTAAAATTGCAAAAACCTAAACTTATATCATTTAAAGAGGAAAAGAGAAAGAAAAGAGTAGGGCCTAATGTCAATAAGGGTAGGTATACTCACAAAGGGGCCCAAACTGCAAGGTCCAAAGAGTTATATCCACAAGGACGGTTCATGCCAATTAGTATTATAACGTTTGGGACTAAGCTTGCCATGGTCCCCAAAGTTAAATAACACAAGGACGATGAATGCAATAAAAAGTATATCTTAGAGGGGACCAAAATGACAATCCTCACAAACCCTCCTGGCACCCCCAACTTATAACTCAATTTTTTCCCGCCAAGATGTATATCCCCCCATAACTGCTTTACCCTTCGTTTTCCCCTCATACCTGCAAACTATTAAACCACAAGGGATTAACCCTTAATCCCTATCACAAATCCCAATTTCCAACTTGGCAATCTCACAACTTTTGAGCATGATGAAGGGTGGGGATGATGATCCGAACAAGTACCAAGACAAAAAGGAAGGGCCAGGATCATTGTTTGCTCTTTGCACTCACAAAAGAGCTGATTGCTACCTTTTCAATATCAACAATCTCGGAGTGAGAAAGTTAATAGAAATGTGTGTAATCTCTGTGAGTTTTGAAACAAGAGTCTTTCTGACCTTGAGTGGTTGGGGAGGGTTGTGCATCGCATCACTGGGTCCATGATGACTATCTTCAATACCAGACAATAGCTTAGTGTTTCGAATAGAATATGTATTGACCTGGTTTCTGCCTAAGTGTAAGGAGGGCTTGTTTCTTTTCACCCTTTATCTTTACTTTTCTTTTTCATTCTTCAACCTCTTCAATGCTTACCAAGACTTCATCACTAACACCTTGTGGGGTTGTTCAGTGTTGGCTTTGTCTTAGTCTGCATTATCCCCTTTCTCACTCTTACTCCTTTTGTATCATACCTATGGACCTCTATTCTATCTAATGGAATGTGCATGGGTAGATCCCTCTGGTTCTGGCTGGATTGTGGGAACGAACACCTATACCTAACCACCTAATAACTCCTATAAATTAAATATATGGTCGGTCTTTTAGTATTGTTCTCAGCCTTAAAACCATTTGAAAACATTGATCAAGGTACTTTGTGATATAAATCAAAACATTTAGTACCTCGACGGTTTTTACTTTTCAAAAATAATCCCCCTCAACACATGCATCGATAGCCGAAATTGTTTAGCATGGTGAGGAAGGAATTCACACTGGAGCCTTTATTGTCACATTTTATTTACAAGTTATATATATTTTAATCATTTTATCCCCTTATCAAAAATGTCAAATCTCTTGATATTTTGGATATCAATTGATTTAAATTAGTATGAAAATTATTTGGGGAGAAAAATGTCCGATTATATATATTAAGCCTTATTAAGAACATTTTAATGCTCCCCCTCAATTTCTGAGGGTATTATATGGTGTTGAGTACGTTAATTTGAAAGATTTTGAATTTCTAGAGAAATTCTTGAAAATTCGTACTCAAACACTATATAAGCCTATTATTAGTCCTACACTACTTATATACTCACAAGATTATATATGAGATAGGACCTGAAATGTTCAAACTGAGAATGATAAAGTCATTCTGTCCATGTCAGCAATCTGTAGTCCGTCTCGATAATTTCCTTTTAGAAGTTGTCTTAGCTTCCCCCCGAACCAGCAATCCTTTATTGAGTAGATTCAAAGGTTTCTTGCAAGCCGCATTAAGAAGACTTGATGTATAAAGCCTAAATATCAGAAGTACACAATTAATTCGAAACGATAACACCAAAGTCAATTAAGTCCAGGATGTCCGCATTTCTCCTTACATGATAGCGATGATATAAATTGTTACACCAATCTCATCTAAATCCTGGATGTTGACAATTACTTCCTCTAAGTAGCCTATATGATAACACCAAAGTCAACTAAGTCCTGGAAGTACACATTTCTTTCTGCAGAATACTGACTAACTTAAGGAATCATCATAACTATCATACCTATGTGTACCTCTTTTGTCAAATATTTCTACTCCTTTTAAAAATAAGCTTAGTGATTAACCGATAGGGGAAACATTAATTGAATCAGAAACAAATCTTCTCATGCTTGAATAATTCTTCTCACACCACTTCCCGCTGGAAATTTAAATGATGCATACTAAAGATAACAAGATATCTCTTCCACCATATGGTTGAAATAGTGCACCCGAAAGTAACAAGTTGAAACCGTGATTTTCTCTATGATTATGACATTCGTCTTCCCGGAATGGTCTAAAATGAAAGAAGGCTATAGGCTCTATCACATGTACTTGTTGTATATTCCAGTGTATCTACTCCTTCCCCTTGCTGGTTTCGATACCTCGAAATCAGCAAAACTTTATACGCACATATACTTGAAATCGTGTTCAAAGAATTAATAAGCTTAAATATATTCCGTGAGAATAAACTTCAAGGCTTTTAAAGCTATGAAAGTATTTCCAAACATTCCTATGTCTTTTTACAAACTATGAGGTGTTGTAAATATTGGTCGTTTATAGTTTAAAGCCATAATTCACTAAGTCTCAAATTGCAAATAAATCCCTAAAGTTTGAAACAAATGACATCTAAAGTCCTTATAGTTAATATAAATTAACTCCCCTTTAAATTGTGATCCGTCATTATCAAAAACTTTATCCGTTTATTCCGTGACTTATTTTGAAAGACCGTTTTAAAAGATTATTTTATGACACTTTCTCCCTCTCAAATAATAACCCGTTTTCTATTTAAAGAGCATTAGTCATTATTTGAGTGGTTGAATAATCCTTTTAAATCTTTTTGTGATTACTGAAAATACTGATTCATTATGAAAGACAACTTTTTTCACCAATAAAATAAGATTTCTCTTATTTTGAAAAAATAAATGCACTGACACGTACACTTATTGTATATAGAAAGCACGGGTTGTGTTGCGAAGTAAACACAAGCCTTCGCATGGTCATGAAGTAGACTATGCCCGAGAAAATTAATTCCTGTTATGAGGTCAAGTTTTCTTTTTGACAAAATACTTGCCTTTAAATTGATGACCGGGTTGCTATCTGATATAATAGCAAACCATATGACATGTTTTAAAAACATTTTTGAACTTCTGCTTGAACTTCATTTACAGCCTCGTGTCATTATTGAATGACATTTTTAAGGCCGTAAATGTTATCGATTTTCAGAAGACATGTCATGAATAATATATTTTTGTATTTTCTGATTTTTTTTAATTTTCTATTTTCTTATTTGAAAAAAATTATATTAAATGAAAAATCTTTTTGTGTTTTTATATTTTCTTATATACATATAATACACAGGATATACCACTAGTTACCACCATTACTCATCTTTTTCCTCGACCAAGAAGTTGAATCTTTCTTGTGGCAAAGTTTTTGTGAAGATGTCTGCAAGTTGATATTCGGTTCTAACAAAGTAGAGTTCCACTACTCCATTCTCTACTTGTTCCTTAATAAAGTGGTATCTTACATCTATATGCTTGGATCTCGAGTGTTGAACATTGTTGCAGCATAAAGCGATTGCACTCTTGTTATCACGATACAAAGGAATCTTGTTGAATTTAAGCCCATAGTCTGTTAGTTGTGATCTCATCCATAAGATTTGAGCACAACACCCAGATAAAGCAATATATTACGCATCTGTACTAGAGATATCAGTGCTCTTTTACTTTTTGGATGACCAGCTAACAAGTTTATCTCCCAAGAATTGTGCACTTCCATATGTGCTTTGTCTAGTATCTTGGCACCCGGCTTGGCCTACATCTGCATATGCTGTAAGAGTAATGCAAGAATCTTTCGAATACTAAAGACCCATATTAATGGTTCCTTTTAGGTATCAAAAGATCCGCTTAACTGCATGTAGGTGCTTTTCGGTAGGCTTTGCCTGATACCAGGTACACATGCACACTGCAAATACAAGGTCTGGTCTGCTGGATGTAAGATACATTAAGGAACCAATCATACCACGGTAATGTGTGGGATCGACTGGTCTCCCTTGTAGATCTTTATCTAATTTACTTTTGTCCACCATAGGGGTGTCAACGAGATCACTAGATAACATACCATATTTTTTTTTATTATTTCAAGAGCATAATTGGACTGGTTAATAAAGATGCCTCTAGGACTTTGAGAAATCTGAAGTTCTAGAAAGAAAGTTGTTTGCCCCATCATTAACATCTTAAATTTAGAAGTCATTATTTTAGCAAATTCATCACACATAGCAGGATTTGTAGAGGTAAAAATTATATCGGCGACATAAATTTGTACCAATAAGATGTCGCGTCCTGCTTTTCTAGTGAATAGTGTTGAATCGACTGCACCCTTAGAGAATTCTTGTTGCTAAAGGATATCGATAAGAGGAGGGAATAGACTTCGAGGAATCGTTTGCACCTGTTTCCAGAATAAAAGCTATTCGTATCTTCATTGTTAATGCTTCCACCAAGAACATGAAAATCTATCAGATGGATGTCAAAACGGCTTTCTTGAATGGTGAGCTACACGAAGTGGTTTATGTTTCTTAACTGGAAGGATTCGTAGATCCAGACAAGCTAAATCACATGTACAGGCTCAAAAAGGCACTCTATGGTCTTAAACATGCTCCACGCGCGTGGTATGATATGTTGTCCAGTTAATTCTTGTGATAGTAGAAAAATAGACAACATATCATACCACGCACGTGGAGCTTGTTTAAGATCATAGAGTGCCTTTTTGAGCCTGTACACGTGATTTGGCTTGTTTGGATCTACGAATCGTTCTGGTTAAGAAACATAAACCACTTCGCGTAGCTCACCATTCAAGAAAATCGTTTTGACATTGATGACATCAAATAACGTCTATTTTATAGCATCATTTATCCTATGCATTTAACCCATTTTGTATAATTATTGCAAAGAATTGTTACTTAATCTTTTATATTTGAGAATTGCAGTAATTATGGAGTACTTGGTGAATATTAGCAAAAGGCGCGCATTCTGGAGCTTAAACGAAGATATTTTAAAGATTATGATTCTGAGAACCAATACGCCGTATCCATCAAGGAAGATACGGTGTATCCGTGCCTGCACTCACCAAAGACCACAAAGGAAACAAGCTCAATACGCCGTATCCAGAGAAGACCAATACACCGTATTGAAGATATAGTATGTGAAAATTCTGGAAAATATCAAACGTGGTCCCTACTCCAAGAAACTCCAATACACCGTATCCAATCCCTTGGATACGCCGTATCGAACCGACTTCCAGACAGTATAAATAGAAAACTCAAAAACGAGTTTTAAGTGTGCTAAATCATATTCTCGATACCTAAACCACAAAAGTCGATTTTCAGAGGAGAAAAAGAGCATAAGAGGTCTTGAAACGCATTCCAATCCATAGAAGACAACGTATAATTTCTTATACTTTTGTAATCGTTCAGTTTTTAGTATCATTCGTTAACTCGGTTAGTTTACCGTGGCTAAAACAATTACTCTTGTATTAATTATGATGTTTGAAGGGTAATACCTTCGGGTATTAGCCATTATTATGAAGATCTGAATGTTTGGTTTTGTTTATATCTTGATTGCTTAATTTATCGTTATATGCTTGTTTATGTTTATCAATTTATACTTGTTTACGTGCTTTTGTATGCGACCTATCATTCAACTGGATCTAGTGATACGGACCAAGTAACCTAGATGTTGATGTGAGTTAAAACACACATCATTTATATCCTAGTAAACACTAATAATCAGACTAAAAACATGAAATGTGCTTAATATTATTGTAAATATGTTTGGTTTGGTATTTTTATGTCTTGCAGGTAAAACGGATTGAAAACGGAGCAAAAACAGGTAATTAAGGGTTCGTCGCGATCAAGAGTGCATATTATTCAAATTCAAAACAAAGTCGTGAAAAGTCCCCGAGCATGCCATTGAAAAGAGCACGAAAAAATGAGTCCAACGGTGCCCTTGGATCTTATTGGGCCAGCCCGTAACCTATTTTATGGGCCGAGCCAGCCCAAGCTAGCATAAGTTTACTTACTTCGCATATTTGCTTATCAAATAAGCTACTTTCATCAGCTTATTTCGTCAGCTTATTCTTTCAAAACTTCTTAAAAACCTTTAGATCTAATCCTAAGCGCTTATTCGACTTCATCTTATTTGTTTTTACGCAAGTTCGTTTCTAATAAGCTAGAATAAGCTTGGATCTGGCTTATTTTTGTGTTTTAGCTAATCCAGTTTTCTTAGAAGCTCATATTTTATGATTTAAAAAGCTTCTATATAACTTACTCGAATTCAATTGAGCTTAAATTGTTTAGTTAATTTTTCGTGAGCTTATTTGCTAAATAGTTTTGAGATTTAAGTCGTTAGGTGATTTTAGCTTATTCTAATTCCTTGTTGCTTCTCTTGTGTGCTTATTAGTGCTTCTTGATTGCTTATTAGTAGTGCTTAAAAATTTATTTGTCTCGTTAAGATTTCTAGTGCTTATTCGATTTCAAAATTGTTATATCAAGTGCTTATTCGATTAAGCTTCTCATGTGGATTAAGATTGTCCTGGCTTATTTGGTTTAGCTTATCAAATAAGTCTCAGCTTATTATGATATAGGTTGTTTAGCTTATTGTTGCAAAACTAGTGCTTAATTCCATGCGTTTGGTTTGTGTAGAAATTGTAACTGGTTGGGCACGATTTGGTTAACATTGGGCTTCATTTGGTTTGTGCCATTTTCACTGGTCCTTGTTTTTGCTATTGGGCTACTTCTTTAAAATAGGGTGCGATTGGATTGGGCCTGCTTAGGGTTTGTGTGATTAAACGATTTGGGCCAATGCTATGTTAACTAAAATTGCAAATTGGAATTAAACTATTTTTATATAACAGTTTGTATTTTGTTTTATGAAATGAGGCGTGGAGCTTAAGGATTTAATAAGCTAGATAGAATTTGACTATTTTCTTTAGCTTATTAAATCGGGTGGTTATCGTTTATTTTTGGCTCTTCAATTCGGTCCATTTTTCTATCCTTTTTCAATTAATTAGTGTAGACTTAGTTTAAAATGTTTAAATTAGCTTTTTTGATCATTATGCGTAGCGAGTATTTTATTTTATGCTTGTTAAGTAAATTGGTGTTTAGTGAATTAAGTGTGGAATTTTAATAATTGATTAGTGATTAATAATTTGTAAAAATTATTTAGTTTAGTATTTTATTTAGTCGAACGGGCAAAAGCCGTAAGATTTAGTAGCATTAAATTAGTAATTAATTTCTGGATAAAAAGTCATTTTCAATATTAAGCTAAAGTTTTGAGGATTCGATTTATTAGACGGAAATTAGTTCATCATTAAGATCTAAAATTTCACACTTAAGAATCTAATCACTTTTACTTGACAATCATTTTTTTCTTTATATATCTTTCATTTTATTAGCTTGCTTGTTAATTAGTTTAATCTAGTCTTTTTCAATTTAATTAGTTTTAAAACAAAAACAAAAATATTTGATATTCGAGCATCAAACAAAACATTATCTTGGATTTCAATTCATCTCTCGCCGTGGATACGACACTCGGAGGATCGATTATTAATTTTTCTAAAGTAATTTTCTTATCTAACGGGATACTCTCTATACTATTACTATTTGGGTATTTAGAATATATATAGTATTTTTTATATAAGATACTAGTAATACTCAAAATCAGTTTTGGCGCCGTTGCCGGGGAGAGGTGTACGATTTACACGTGGTGTTTGAAGTTAGTGCCTTGAAGATCCTTTCGTCTTGAAAGTTTATTTTCATATAAATATTAAAAATATAAAAATACGAACAAAAAAATTAAAAAAATATAAAAAATCCAAAAATATTTTTTTTTATTCTATTTTCTTTTATTAAAAAAATCCAAAAATATTTTCATTTCATTATTTTTTATAAAAATCCAAAAAAGTATCCATTTCTATTTTTCTTTTCATATTAATATTTAGAAAATAAACAAATATATAAAAAACTTCGGTTATCCTCCAAGCGTTTAATTCTTATCTTTTTTCTTCTTAAATGGTTTAATTCTTCACGATGGTTCTTTTCTATCTCTCTTTCCATGATCCTTGGACCATGGAGGATTTTTATTGACCGTCACTAGATATAACATACGTAAAGGAGGACCGCTCGTTTCGCGACAACCGTTTCCGGGAACCGATTTGTATGAAAATCATATGGTTCGACCGCTTCGACAAATGTCAATTTCATAAGATTTAAAAGGCGAAGATGCCAATGAGCACCTAGAAAAGTATTTATCTATCACCCAATTCCATCAAGCAAAAAGGAATTTCTCAAGACATCAATCATCTAAATCTTTTTCCATTCTCTTTAACCCACGAAGCTGAATCTTGGTTTTATACTCTTAAAACTCATTCTATTCATACTTGGGAAGAGATGGTTTCCAAGTTTCTTTCAAAATACTTTCCATATTCTAAAACGTTGCAACTTAGGAGAGAAATTCTTAATTTCCGGCAATTGCCTACCGAATCAGTATTTGAAGCTTGGGAAAGATTTAAATCTTGTTTGCGGAAATGTCCCAACCATAAAATTTTGCTTCTTAATCAAATCCTTACTTTTTTACAATGGAATTACGATGATTGACCAAGAAAGACTTATGGTGGCTGTCGGTGGTAATTTAATGCGGAAGACTCCTCAAGAAGCTTATGATTTAATCGAGAATATGACACAACATCATTTTTAGTAGGACGCCGAAGTGTATTATAACGCTACCACTGATATGAGTGCTCATTATTCTGAGACTACTTTCGCTTCGAGAGAACGAGTTGAGGTCCATGGAAAGCAAACTGGATACACAATTCAAAGTGTTCAACATAATCCAGGACCAGGTCATCCTAACACCTTTTACTATTCAGACTCCGATAAAAGTGATGATGATGAACCTTCTAAGATGATTGAAGATCAGAAATCGATTCACCATTTGAGTGGCAGTTCCACTCCTCCACTCCTTCTTCTGACCCTGTGGTCGCGTCTCTCTCTCCTTCTCTCACTCCCACCGGGGATAGTGATTCTATCTTGGAGGAGACCGACACACTTCTTCCTCATCATGATTCGACTTCACCGGAAGTCGATGATGATATATTCGATCCGGAGGGAGATATCCGTCTTCTTGAAAGATTATTAAATCTTGATTCTACTAAAGATCTCCCTCCTCCTCATGAGCTTAATAATGAAATCTTTGATCCTGAAGGAGATATCCTTATTCTTGAAAACTTATTAAAGGATGATCCTTCAGAAGCAAAGAACTCAGAGATCGATTCGCTTATTAAGGGACCATCAGATACCTTTTTAATGGGGGACGAGGATATCAAATTAAATCCTCCTATGGATGTTGATAACCTTGTTCCAATCCCAAGGGTATCCGAGAAACCCTTAGATTCTCTTGATCCGATTTTAGAAACTTCCAAAACGACTATCACTGATCCTTTGTTTGATTTCGATTCTGAATTTACTTTAAATTCAGACAATCCTATCTTGGATATTCAGAACAAGGAGAGTGATGAGTCTGAAACGGAGACCATAATGGATGAGGTGCAAATTAATAGTACACAAAGTACCGCACAAATCCCACCTCCGTACGGAAAGTTTTCTATTGATATTACCATACCTAACCCAATCGTGTCCTTATCATGATTTTGTTATGGCATCTTTGGTTATTATCATCTTTTTGAAATTATTGGCCCGAAATTATTCGCTTATTTATCATACTATCTTGGCCTCGATTTTCCTAGGGAATACCTTAAATTTCTTTCATTAAATATATTCCTGCTAGTTGACGAAAATGGAGTATTTGATCTCGGAATAATCATTGTTTATGTATTCTCGAGACTTTGGAGATATTCCACCTGAGATTGTACCATATGTCCCCTATGGACGAATTAATTTGGGGGATGAGTCAAGCTAGTGACTCATATTAAAAACAAGCGCTTCGTGGGTGACAACCCATGCTTATCCTAGTAGTAATAATATTATATTAGTTTAGTAATAATAATAAATGAGTGTGTGATCTAGCCCAAGTGTGGGGGCGTGCTTCTTTCTTTGGTTTGTGGTACTGTTTTTGCAGGATTCCTTAAGATCATGAAGACCCGTACTTGTTTTCAATCCTCCAATCACCCGGTCTTCGATCTTCTGCTTATTTTTAGAATCCTTAATCCTGATCATGTATATTATTATGTTTCCCCTTTCACACTTGGAATTACTAGCATTTGCCTTTTTTGTCCTTCAGTGTGGGGGTGGCACCTGATTACGGCCATGTATGCATGTCTCAGCTGCCTTGTTGGTTTATTACTATTGGTGAAAGTTAGAAGATCCATACCCTATATTGCTCTACTATTCCTACTCTTTAGATTATTTAAGGTAGAAATGAGCAGTAACATGTGTCTATCCCGTCGTTACGGGTGTGTATGTGTGGTCTTTGTCGCCCTCCTAGAATATTGGTATCGATAAAGATTAGTTAGAGTAATCAACCCTAATCCTTATCATACAAACCCATATTTACCTTTATAAACTTGTTACTCCTTAGCTTTAGCGGTGGAGATGTGTATCCTTCCAAGCTTATAATAGAAATGACTCGTCACTACCAAGCAAATTGAGCGAGATAAGGACGAGACTATTTACCACATAGATTCAGTTTAGTGATTTGAGGTGTAATTCATCTTCCTATTACGTAGGTGTTGGTTGTGTACTTGTAATAGATCAAATAAATGCTTTAACGAAAAATATCCTTAGGGATACTTTTTATAAACTTCTAAAGGCTACTTGAGGACAAGTAGGATTCAAGTGGGGGGATATTTGATGACATCAAATAACGTCTATTTTATAGCATCATTTATCCCATGTATTTAACCCATTTTGTATAATTATTGCAAAGAATTGTTACTTAATCGTTTATATTTGAGAATTGAAGTAATTACATAGTACTTGGTGAATATTAGCAAAAGGCCGCATTCTAGAACTTAAAAAAGGATATTTTAAAGATAATGATTATGACTACCAAAACGCGTAACCATCAGGAAAGATACGGCATATCCCGTGCCTGTACTCACCTAAGACCACAAAGGAAAAAAGGTCAATACCCCGTATCCAGAGAAGACCAATACGCCGTATTTGATATATGGCATGTGAATATTCTAGAAGATATCAAACGTGGTCCCTACTCCAAGAAACTCCAATACGCCGTATCCAACCCATTGGATACGCCGTATCGAACCGACTTCCAGACCCTATAAATACAAAACTCAAAAACAAGTTTTAAGTGTGCTAAATCATATTCTCGATACCTAAACCACAAAAGTCAATTTTCAGAGGAGAAAAAGAGCAGAAGAGGTCTTGCAACGCATTCCAATCCATAGAAGACAACGTGTAATTTCTTATACTTTTTGTAATCGTTCAGTTTTTGGTATCATGGTTACAATAAAACTGGCCATAAGGCCTAGGTAGTGGGCTTACACATTGGGTTTAATACCCGGCCTATTACCGAATGTTATACATTAACTACTTAACTACGAGCTACAATAAATGGTAAAATACATGGGTGACCGAGTCTTTTTCTAATATTTAACACTTAATTTGTCGTTGCATACTTGTTTACATGCTTTTGTATGCGACCTATCATTCAACTGGATCTAGTGATACGAACCAAGTAATCTAGATGCTGGGATAGCTCTCCATATAGTGATTTATACATCTAGAATTATAGGGTCATAAATATTGTCCTTCTAAAATCGTGTTAAGGATACGCTTCTAGCTTAACTAGTTAACGGAAACTGCTTTTGGTTTATTGAACATGTTGACTAGTAGGTAAATCTAGATAATTAAACAAATAATGTTATGATTCCATTGGATAGTTAGACAAGTAGACTACTAGAGTGTAAATTACCATTAAGAAGTAAGTGGGTAAAGTCTCTATGAGCTAGGGTTTAATAAGATCACCATTGCTTTAATCCCTAAGATATATTATAATCAAGTAATAAGGATGCTTTATGCGGATGCTTTAATTGTGACAGAATTAATGTGTCTAGGTCTTAGGATGAAGTCCCGCCTAAGTCTAAGAATGATATGCCTCTTCGAGAATCATTGCACTGAATAAACAAACCAACTTCTAATCGGATTAATAATGGCTAATACAGTTTTCTATCATAAGGCTCGACCGCTCTTTTATCTTCTGTTAATTTGCTTGCGTGGGTTAAAGTGTCTTGAATTGATTATAGTCACCAAACAAACCCGTGCCAGTCTCTCAGGCTGAAACCCCCTTTTACCTGTTAGAATTAGGATTAGAACTAACATAGGATTAGCATAGGTTTAGATTAGAATTAACATAGATTAGATAAACCAAAATATAAATAAATTGAGAGATTTAACCTCGCTTCAAGTGTTCGACACCCTACTTACCATGAATCTACCACCGACCGGGTACACTGCCCGTTAAAGTGTTGTTTTTGGTTAAGTCGGCAAAATATAAATTTAAAACTTGAATCTTAAAAATAAACACCACACAACGACACATCAAGTTTTTGGCGCCGCTGTCGGGGAGTGAAAATTAATCTTGATTTTTATTTTATGTTTTGGTTTTTAACATTAGATTAGATCTAACCCTTAGGAGTAGTGTTAATTAGATTAGTGTTTATTCTTGTATATTTTGTATAGTATAATTGTTTGCTTGTATATTTGTGTGTTTAATTTAATTGTTTTCTAATACACTGTTCTGGTCGATAACTCGATACGGCATATCCACTACCATCAGATACGGCGTATCCAACTTTCTGTCCAATACAGCGTATTGATTCAACTGATTAATACGGCGTATCAACTTCCATTGGATATGGCGTATCGATCATCTGGAACAGAATCAGATCTTAGTTTTCGTACTTGATTTTTGTGCTAAAATTTTTTCTATCCTTCTTCAGAGCAAATCCTGCTGATATTTTTACCCTTGTTACAGGAAGAACTTATCAGAGCTAGTCGATTGAAGAAAGTTATGGGAGACAAGGGAAAGAAGTCAAGTATGGAAACATTTGCACCTAATGATAAAGCAGATTACTATTTCGGGATTACAAGCATTACTATTAACGGGAAAAATGCTTATGAATTGAAAGGAAAATTCTTGGATGATCTGCACAACAATGCTTTTAGTGGAACAAACAGGAAGGACGCAGTTGAGCATATTGAACACTACTTAAAAATTATTGACCCAATCAAATTACATAATGTAGATCATGATAAACTGAGAATTGTTCTTTTCCTAATCTCATTGGCTGGAGGTGCACGAAGATGGTTTGATAGAACCAAAGAATCAATCACTTGTTGGGTCGACTTAACTGCTAAATTTTTTAGAAAGTACTACCCGCCTTCTCGCATCAAGGGAAATAACACTCCCATAATAAAATGGGACCCAACCAATCTAAAATTCGAAGGCTGGTTGGCTACAAAGTTCGTAAACTATAAAACAATGGATGTATTCAACAAGGGAGCTTTGTAGGATTACTGGAAAATGGGAGGTGCTGAAATTGAGGTATCTGATGACGAATCTTCTGATCTTGAAGAATACTGGAGTGATAAGGAAGAAACCGCCAAAAATTTTAAGATTGAAACTGATGTTTTTTACTACGAGACACCTCTTTGTTTGACATTCAATGAATTTAATTACCTTCTCAAAGTAGATCCGGACTTACTTACAAAGGATATTATGGGGTTTAAAACCTATGAAGATTACAAAGATGATTGGATCTATGAATGGAACGAAGATATACCATGGGTTGATGAGAAACCATGGACTGACGCTGGAGTTTGGGCTAAACCAAAACCAGTCAAACATACTTGCAAGCCTTTCAACTATAAAACTTGGTGTGCGGAATGACCAACCTGTAGTTTGAGAGAGGATGGATACTGTAATGGAGGTAATTTGCCTGGTGCTTACCATATTGGAAACTCGCTCCATTATCAAGACCTTGAATGGTACGAGGCTTTAGAAGATAGCGAACTAAAAGACGAAGCCTTAAGGAACAAAGCTATCATGGAAGGCTTGATCAGTGATGATGAATCATGCAATGATTGTTGGAAAAGATGGAAGAGCCATGAGATTTACTACCATAATTATGATGAAGGGGAATGTGAAAACGAAACTCATGAAGAAGGACATGAGTTATGTAGTATCAAAACTCGCGAGGTGCCGGTTTGCCAAACAAAAAGATACAAGATGATCAAATATTCGTTAAATAATGAAGAAGAATATGTTGCTGTAAAAGAAGACGAATACAATGATCTTACAATCACAAGTGAAGAGGCGTGCCGAGCTTACCAAGAAATCTTTTGGATGATGGACGAAGGGTGGATGGTTATGCGCACCGAGTGAGAAGTTGAAGAAAATTCTAACTTAAAGACTTCACTGTAAACAAAAGTGCTTACCGGGAGACCACCCGGAATGTTATTTAATTTATTCGTTATGTCCTCCCAGAAATCAATCGCGTATCCCGCTCCATACCATAAAGTGCAATTTGATTGTCTGGAACGTTTACAGTCTTACTTTTTATGCACTTTAAAAACATTATTGCCAGTTCTGTCAATATGGCGTATTCATGCACATGATACGGCGTATTCACCAAAACTGACTCGTATTTAGTTTGTTTAGTTTAAATTAACCATAGGTACCAAGATATGAATGCACATGTTTTTTTTCTATGTTTCATACAGAACCTTGGAAGCAAAGAAATATCAACGAATATTGGTGGAGAATTTACAAATCTGGAAGATCTTGAAGTGTTGGAGTCTTGAAACTTTAAGGCGGCTGTTCAACACACAATCTTGCTAATAAACTCAACATGGAGAATCTACCGAGCAAATATCAGGGGAGTTTCTCATTCTAATTCTTTTTAATTCCCATATTTAATGTTTTATCTATACAACGAGAACGTTGTATAATTCAAGTGGGGGGATGGAATTAGAATGTTTACTTGTCCTAATTTTCTCACTAAAATGCTTAAATTATGCTCAAATTTAAAAAAATTTCAAGCATACTTTTGTGAAATTACTTGATACATAACCCGCACACAATAACCCTTGTTAGATATTGTGAGGATTTAGCCTTATCCGTTTCCAAATGTTTACCCAAATTCCACAAAATATGAGTGTGCCGGTGATGTAGTAGACTTTAGAACTTGGCTTAGTATATCTATTCAAGACCGCAATAATAAGTACTATGGATTTAGATGGAGTAACTTGTTTAAATTGGTAAATTTTAAGATTACACCCCAAAATCGCCTACATGTTCTATTAAACTAACAAAATCACTGGTTATTAACCCCGTTTAAACCCTTTGTTTACTCTCATTTTAAGAGTAAGATACCCTCTAACTACTCGTAGAAGCCAATCCTTAAGGAACCACAACACCAAATATTTGTTTCGTGACACATTACACTTAGCCTACCCTGTTTTAGATTAAGTTTATTTTTACAGATGCCTAGATTGCTTTAAAAGTGTGAAGTTTGATTTTCTCGAGTCTTGTGTTATTTTGGTACAGTGGAAAAATTGCACATCGCAAATGAGAATATATATAAGTCAAAACTCAAAAAAATTGGGGGGTAAAAAAAAAATTTTTTACTACCATCATAAATAATGGTAACGTCCCGTAGAATGAAGGAATTATCAAAAGGAATATCTGAATTATATATGACGTAAAGATGTGAAAACTACACCGAGTTTCGTAGTATAGTGTTAGTAAAAAAAAATCAAAAAAATCAGAAAAATCACAACAAAAAAGAGAGAAAGTTTGAAGATAATCGTTTCGCAACTACCGAAGGAACTACACGAAGGATTGATTTTTCGTTGATACAAATCAATGATGTAGAGTATTGTATAAAGTTGAAGAATATCGCCACTTGCCTTATAAAGTATGTAAAGTATGGGATGATTGGGAAGTTGACCGTTACGGGAACGCCAACGTAGGTTGTTGTTTTTTGATCTATGATCAAGAGTTGTAAACTAAATAGTTTTGTCTTTAATCATGGTAACAAGTCGAGAAAATATGTTCTAGCAACTGTATTTTAGACTTAATCTATTTGTTTCATAATTTTTTTAATTAACAACAATTTATTCCCTTTCCAAATCATTAGACATGGGTTTTAACGCGAATGAGATGTGATCGAGCCGTTCCATCTCCGTCGTTATGCCATGTATGGCATGTCTCAGCTGCCTTGTTAGTTTATTACTATTGGTGAAAGTTAGAAGATTCCTTCCCTATATAATTCTTTGAATGATCAACCCTAAGCCTTCTCAATACAAACCCATATTTACCTTTATACAAACCCATATTTACCTTTATAAACTTGTTACTCCTTAGCTTTAGCGGTGGAGATGTGTATCCTAGCCAAGCTTATGATAGAATACTCATCACGACCGAGCAATTAAGCGAATTAGTTACATGTTACCACATAGATTAGTTGAGTGATTTGAGTGTTTTCATCTTCCTATTTCGTGAGGTGTTTGGTTGTGTACTTGTAATAGATCAAATAAATGCTTTAACGGAAAATATCCTTAGGGATACATTTTTATAGACTTCTAAAGGCTACTTGAGGACAAGTAGGATTCAAGTGGGGGGATATTTGATGACATCAAATAACGTCTATTTTATAGCATCATTTATCCCATGTATTTAACCCATTTTGTATAATTATTGCAAAGAATTGTTACTTAATCATTTATATTTGAGAATTGCAGTAATTATCGAGTACAAGCTGAATATTAGCAAAAGGCGCGCATTCTAGAGCTTAAATGAAGATATTTTGAAGATTTACTATTCTGAAGACCAATACGCCGTATCCATCAAGGAAGATACGACGTATCCGTGCCTGCACTCACCAAAGACCACACAGGAAAGAAGATCAATACGCCGTATCCAGAAGAAGTCAATACGCCGTACTGAAGATATAGTATGTGAATATTCTGGAAGATATCAAACGTGGTCCCTACTCCAAGAAACTCCAATACGCCGTATCCAATTCCTTGGATACGTCATATCGAACCGACTTCCAGAACCTATAAATACAAAACTTAAAAACAAGTTTCAACTGTACTAAATCATATTCTCGATACCTAAACCACAAAAGTCAATTTTCAGAGGAGAAAAAGAGCAAAAGAGGTCTTGCAACGTATTCCAATCCATAGAAGACATAATTTCTTATACTTTTGTAATCGTTTAGTTTTTGGTATCATTCATTAACTCGGTTAGTTAACCTTGGCTAAAACAATTACTCTTGTATTAATTATGATGTTTGAAGGCTAATACCTTCGGGTATTAGCCATTATTATGAAGATCTGAATGTTTGGTTTGTGTATATCTCAATTGCTTAATTTATAGTTGCATGCTTGTTTATGTTTATCAATTCATACTTGTTTACGTGCTTTTGTATGCGACCTATCATTCAACAGGATCTAGTGATACGAAACAAGTAATCTAGATGCTGGGATAGCTCTCCATATAGTAGTTTATACATCTAGAATCATAGGATCATAAGTATTGTCCTTCTAAATCTGTGTCTATGATACGCTTCGGGCTTAATTAGTGAATTGGATATTACCTTTGGTTTATTGAACATGTTGACTAGTAGGTGAATATAGATAATTCAACAAGTAATGTTCTGATTCCATTGGATAGTTGGACAAGTGGACTACTAGAGTATAAATTGCCTTTAAGCAGTAAGTGGGTAAAGTCTCTATGAGCTAGGGTTTAACAAGATCACCATTGCTTTAATCCCTAAGATAGATTATAATCAAGTAGTAAGGATGCTTTATGCAGATGCTTTAATTGTGACAGAATTAATGTGTCTAGGTCTTAGGATGAAGTCCCGCCTAAGTCTAAGAATGATATGCCTCTTCGAGATAAGTAATCATTGCACTGAATAAACAAACCAACTTCTAATCGGATTAATGATGGCTAATACAGTTTTCTATCATAAGGCTTGACCGCTCTTTTATCTTCTGTTAATTTGCTTACGTGGGTTAAAGTGTTTTGAATTGATTGTAGTCACCAATAAACCCGTGCCAGTCTCTCAGGCTGAAACCCCCTTTTACCTGTTAGAATTAGGATTAGTACTAACATAGGATTAGCATAGGTTTGACTTAGATTAGAATTAACTTAGATTAGATAAACCAAAATATAAATAAATTGAGAGATTTAACCTCGCTTCAAGTGTTCGTCACCCTACTTACCACGAATCTATCACCTACCGGGTACACTGCCCGTTAAAGTGTTGTTTTTGGTTAAGTTGGCAAAATATAAATTTAAAACTTGAATCTTAAAAATAAACACCACACAACGACACATCAATTATCATTCTATCAAGGATGATATTCCATTGGTTAGTGTGTACACTACTGGGGATGTGCGTGTACGAGGGATGCTGATCCCGGATGCATTTCTGACTGAGGAGATCCGTGCCACTTATGACTTTAAAGAGTATGAGACGGTGTTTATGAATGTAGATGTTCTAATAAATCAATCGCAACCGGTTGTTTCTACCCAAGGAACGCAAGGGTCTACACCTAGAGCCCATAGGATACCTACCCTTACTGCTAGTCCTCAGGGGAAGAAGAGGAAGCATATTGCTAGAGAATCAAGTTCACCACATAAATCATTAAAGATAACCATTCGCCAATAAAAGGTAGTTCCAGTAAATGTTGATGATGATGACAAAGATAAAGAGCAGGTAGATGAGGAGGAAGGAGGTAAGATGGGTAGTTTGGAGAGTAGGACTGAGGAGATGCAGACACCAATTCCCACATCACCTAGATCACCTAGGACAATCTTATCTTTGGATAAGAATTTTACTCAGGAATTGACGGATACTGTACCACTCCCAACCATAACCACATCTAAAACCTAACACTCCAAACGACGTATTTCCAGTAAGTACAATCATCTTCCAGGTGCGCTTCAAAGGATGTGTAGGCGTCAAGGGTATATGATTCAAAACATGGAACGAAAGTGCGTAACAACTAAACAGTTCTGGAAGACTCACAACTAAGTTAATCAAGTTCTTCATCAGGGTGTATCACAACTTGCTAAAAAGGCTATAGAAGAATTGATTAAAAACAACTTGAAGCCATGCATTGCTGCAAAATAATTAAAGATCGTGATGCTTTTCGTTTAGAAGTACCAGATCTTGTTACTCAAGAGTTTAATGCACAAGCACCAAAGATTATAGAAGATCTTTTCAAGAGTTACGTGCAAAGCAATATTATTCAAGTTCATCCTACCACAACCATTTCAATTGAAACAACTTCATCAGCTGATCTTCAACAACAATTGTATTTCAAGATGAAAAGAAGTCTTCAAGATAGAGCTAATTATCCAGCATTGTAGGAGGTATCAAAACGTAAATTTAAAAAGTCTTCCACCGTTAATACTTCTTGCAGGGATGATGATATTCACTCACATCATGATGATCATCAAGAGGATGATGCTCCTCAAGAGGGGGAGAAAAGAGTGAAAAGACATAAGGCGTCAAAAAGCTCAAAGTCTGCAAGGGGTTCTTCATCTAAGCATTCAGCTAAAGATTTAATAATTTATGTATCCATGCAACAACAACAACATGAATGGGATGCGTGGGTAGAGGAAACAATTATTGATGAAGATGAGGTGATTCCAGAAGATGAAACACCTGAGCTAATCATAGAACTTCAAGATGTTGATAAGCATGTTCCAACTATCTATGATTATAAAAGAATGAAGGCTGCATTGAATGATGTGTTAAGTAATTAGTTCAAGAATGCAGAAGAGTATGCCTATCATTTGGAACAAAAAATAAACTTTATGGAGAATCAGATAGTTTAGGAAAGCAGACAAGAGGATATAAGACGACCAGTACCAAAGCCTGCCATATTCTTTGGACCACAAAGGAATCCAAATGAACCTCCAATGTATTTGTATAAAAAAGAGAAGAAGTACATTCGTTTGCTCTACAAGATACATGCAGAATGGTTTCCAAAAGCTGATATGGAAGAAAAGATGAATTGGTGGGTTCGTAAAGAATTCAAGACCTTTAATGAAGAAGCACGATTGACAATTCAACATTGAAAAGATTCATGGCATAAAAGAGTGTACAAGCAAAATCAAAGAAAAGTCAAAGACAATCTAAAAGATTATTTCTCAAAGCACAAAATTATAGAAGTTGTTAGGATAACTACTGATCAACCACATGGTTTGGATTTCATGGAATAAATAGATATGATGAGAGAAAATGATAAACCTTATAGTTTTTCTAAAGCTGACTTCAAGTATCTGAACAGAAATGATATTAAAGACTTGTATTATCTTTACCAGGACAAGAAGGTCAATTATCGTGAAACTAAGTTCTTGAATTCATTAATAACGTTCATCAGAAGTCATGTGATCTGGGAGAGAGTTCATGATTTCCAGTTGGGAATAGAGAGTTACCAAATCAAGGTTAACTTAACCGCACCAACATTGACATTTCTAGGAATTAAAGCACATAAGTCGTACTTTATAGTTGACAAGCCATCTACAGGTTTGATTTATTTGAATAGCAAAGATGAGAAACGGGTTATGTACTTAACAGAGGTTGTGAAGTTTTGTGATGCTACACTGGAAAAGGTTTTGAAAGAGGTGAAGCTAAAGATATTTCAATCAGAACCATGAAGAAAACCACCTCTACTTGGTGAATTAGATCATGACATATTAAGAGAATTTAAAAGAGAAATAACCAAGCGACTAAGTCACCGATAGCAAATGAGAAGATGGAAATCTTTTGTGAATGAAAGACCAATTCTACCGACGATGAAGCGTCTAGAATAATCAACCCTTAGAGGGAGATTGTTAGGTTCAAGAAAAGTGTTTATTATTATATGAATTCGTCTTTGTATAGTTTTGATTAGTTTTATAGTGTTATTAGTAATTATAATGTAATAAAGTCTATCTAGGTCAAAGTTAAGTAATGTTGACCAAGGTTTGACTAAAGTTAGGAAAATAGAATAGGATTAGCAATAAGTATAAATACCCATCTAGGAGGGGTATTTATACAAGTATACAAGTCTTATACCATTTTGTAATTCGCTTCTCTCCTCCCCTTTTTTATTTTTTTATTATTCCTTTGGAATGAATAGCTTGAAAATGATGAAAAATACTCAAGCTTGTCTCCTTTATTCCTTTCACTTTCGTATGATTACTACTATGCAAATATGACATATTACACTTCACAATCACACAGATGGCTTATAGTTGCACCATCTTTACATTTTTAGCACACAAGTGGCTTATAGTTGCACCATCTTTATATTTTTAGCACACAGATGGCTTATAGTTGTACCATCTTTATAATTTTGAACACTTTGTTGGTTTCATAACTCGTAACCAACATGTATATGCTATAGAGGTTTATATCTTTTTATTATTGCCCCTGCAGCATATGATACAATACACATATCCTCCTACTTTAGATGAACAATATCAAAAGTGATGATACATGGGGTCTTGATAGACCAGTAATGATAGGTCTTGAACATGCAAAATCTTCGAATCCATTTCCCTGAACCATGTACTTAGGTAGCCAGAAATTTTAACACAAAGAAAAATATAGACTACAGGGTTGGCTAAGGCGAAATGGTGTAACGAAACATATATAATATGGGTTTAAAACACAGATTGGCTCAACAAGGTGATCTATGGGTATCTTGCACTAATAATGAGTGCAACAAAAGGGTTATAACATGGGAGGTTGACAAGTCAGTGTAACAAGTCGATAAACACGTATAATTAAACACATATAGGCTATTTGGGTGAATTCCTAAATGTTTCCTTCTCAAACCATCTATTCCAGCTAATCAATTAGGTCTTAAAATGATGTATAGGCCAAGTTTTAAAGTTTACAATACTACCGACACACTTAATATTTTGGTAGATTTTTGTAAATTGGATGAAAACGGATCATCGGGCTTAACCTCACCAAATAGAAATAAAGGGTAAATGTGCATTCGACAAAGATTAATTCTAGTTTAGTAGAAAAAATATGTCAAAATTTTATAATTTGCACCATTTTTCAAAGAAAACTAGAAAATCAAAGGCAAATATTAGTCAAGTGATAATTCTACTCACACCCCCCCCCCCCACTTGGTTTGTAAAATGTCCCTATTGTACATTAAAGAAATAAAAAAAATAAAGAAGAGAGTAGAATTAGAAAAAGAAACTCCCTTGTATTTGCTCGGCATGATGAAGAGACAGCATGCTCCAAGCCATGCTCCAAGTCTGCTTCCTCGAGCAACATCCATCATCGCAAATTATCCTATCATCGTCATCGACATGGTATCCAACTAATCCGGATTTGACTTGCTTCCCTGAAGCCAAGTATCAACCAAGCACCAATCCACACGCTTCAACCTGTATAGTTCCAAGAAAACTAATACCAAAAGCATAAATCCAGCTAAAAGAAAGATATCAAAAAGTACATAATAAATATATAAGAAATACAAACCATATAACTTCATTTGATCAAATAGGGAGACTCACG
This sequence comes from Tanacetum coccineum, assembly GCA_026074375.1. NCBI lineage: Eukaryota > Viridiplantae > Streptophyta > Magnoliopsida > Asterales > Asteraceae > Tanacetum > Tanacetum coccineum. The sequence goes on along the minus strand of BQNB010047568.1, from coordinate 7,272 downwards.
GTTGCATTTTTTAAGCGTATCAATAAAGCATTCAAACCCCTTGTGCCCAATAGAACGAGTGAAGTCTCATAAGGGTTTCCAGCGAACATACCTACAAAGTCTATTTACCAATATACACGGTTTTGTAAAGTTTCAAACATACTAAAGGTTTTGTAGGACAGAGTTACGGCGTAACCATGGATTGGGTTACGCCGTAATTACGTGGATGACCATTTTGAAAATTTTTAGATAAAGTTTTTAGTATTACTGCGTAAGGCATGTAGAGGATTTACGCCCATATTTTTTCAATGATTAAATTACTTAAACTCGGATGATTCGCCATAATTGCTGAATCAAGCAACAATATTACAACACAATAACAAGGCAGTTGAACTAAGAATTCGCCCCTTGCGTTAGAAATCCCTCAAAACTAAATTAAGAAACAAACAAAACAAACTATATATAGAAAGTGAATGAAACAAAAACAAAATTTAAAGATAGGCATGGGTTGCCTCCCACGACTGCGCTTGTTTTTGTTCAAGGCACTAGCTTGACTCCACCCTTATTTAGTAATCAACAGAGTGTTCTTCCCCTCACTTGAAATCAAATGTGGGTGTTAGTAGCCACATTTACCATAAAGGGTGTAAGTAGGATACGGGAAGGGCGTATGAGGTTAAAATTTATACTTGTGGGGAGTTGTGAATTCCCTCTTTACCTCATTAGAAATGGATGATGGTATGGTGTATAGCAAGAAACTTGACCGATCATTGAGTTCCATAACAACTAAAGAAATGATCTTTACCAAGACTCCATTGTAATGTTTCTTCAGTGGTATAAAAGGTTAAAGCGTAATCTTCATCAAATATAACGTCCTCTACTTGTACCTCCTCTTTTTCCTTCGTAACGCTAATATCAATATCTTCTTTAACCTAATCACAAATACTAGCAAATACATTAGTAGTGGAGAAAGTAGGAAGGTCAAGAAGTTCACCATTTGGTCACTATCCTCATAATCAGTGATATCCACTATTTCATCATCACACCTGTTTGGAACTTCATGTTCTATACTTCTTATGTTATCCACTCCTATTCTGAACAAGTCATCTAATATTTCATTTAAACTGGAATCCTCATTATCCAAAGGTGGATAGTTTTGTGTGCGATTTGATTAAAAACTAAGAAGTAGGGCCATATTGGGAACCTAGTAATTACACTTCATACTTTGACTTTGTCAAATTCATATCCTTGCATATTCCTCTCAGTCATATGTCAATTCAACTTCATGTGACAATTATGATACATGAATGCTAAAGGCCACAATGGCTGAGGAAATTGAAAACAAGGAAGTAAGGTAGGTAGACTATAATACTCATCAACCACCTCATCAGAGTAGGAATATACCAAATTCTATTCTCACATGAGCAAACACTTTTCCTAGAAGTGTAACTCTTTGCCAAATCCCTATTCCTTTATTTGTACATCAAATATTCATTTACGGCCATATTACTAATATCGGGCTCCATTATAACTAAAATTACAATAAATCTTAAACCTCTAATCAAAACCTAAATATAGCTCCCTGACAGCGGCGCCAAAAACTTGATGCGTATTTTCTTTTGATGTGGTAGTCGTAGGACTTCAACAAGTAGTGTTTTCATCCAACAACCTAAGGCTGAGTACCAAATCATTTGTTTAGTGTAGTATAGTCAAACTACAATTGTTATCGATCTCTAGGGGAAAGGGTTGGTAAGGCTCGAACAGAGCTTAACCGAGATACTACGAGAATAAAAAAGAAGATTATTTTTTGTATATTATATTTAATAAAGTAGATAAAATTAATGTGTTTGAGAGGTTGGTTTTTTTTAACACTAATTAATAGAACATATTTATAATCTAAACTACTGGTGATACCTTATGATAAAAATACTATATTTGCTTAATCATTCATTACCGATTAGATAGCTTCTCTCCTTCGTAATTCCTTGATCACACACAGTGACGATCAGTGTAATATTTCCCTAATTCAATGACGAAAACACGAACCCGCCATCTAATTACTATTCCGTTAATAGGCAACGCATAATATAAGGTCAGTATAAGTACAATACAAGGCCCCAAAGAGTATATTTAAATGCAATTTAAATATCTTAAGAGGTCAACCATATTAGGGTAAGGATGTATGAAGACTTTTAACTACTTGTATCCTTGCAACAGATGGTATCCTTTCTACACTTCGCGCGTTTCCCTAGACGTCTATGCCAATTTAATATCTTATGGCTAGTTTTCTAAAGCCTAACGCGCACATTCATCACAAGAAGCAACAGTAAAAAGATCTACAATCCAACTTTCATGCAATCATAAGTAAATACAAGGGATGGTTTAACCTACCATGTTATAAAGGAAGCAAGAACATAGAACAATCAAACAACACATAGATAATTGAATGATTAAGGATAAATAATCTTACTTGATTAAAACATGGATTAAGGTCAGTTACAATAGGGGTTTTAAGCCCTAAAGACGGCCTAAAAGCTGACAAAATACTTAGGGTTCGGCTCCCCAAAAGTTATACAAAGTTACACACTTAAAACCCTAAATTCGGTTTTGCATATATAGAGAAATCGTCGTGACAATGTCTAGTTGTAGTCGCGACGCCGTCATAAAATAGAATCTTCTAGGTCTGATTTAAGTCGGTTACGTCCTGAAGCCGTCGTCACTTTCCTGACGCCGTCGTCACTTTCCTGACGCCGTCACTAGATAGATCACGACGACGTCGCTTTATGCTTGCGACACCGTCTCCACGCTCTGTATGCACAATTCTTCAAGTGATTTGGTGTAGGTCCGTAGTCTTGTTCGTTTCTTGTATTTCCTTCAAATGCTATCCAAGTGCTAAAAACCTGAAAACAAACGATTAAGCACATAACCTGGGCATATTTACATGATTTAAGGGGTTAAATGACCCTGAAATAGTGTATAAAATGACACCTCATCAAAAAATTAAGACTTGAAAAGAGTTGACTGTCACAAAGTCAAAACTACAGTTGTATGACATAATATTTCTCATTTTGATTGGGATATTGTTGGTTATGTGTGTTGTCTTAAGTATGAGGATTGTGTAGGAACCTGTAGGATTGTATGACATAAAATGATTGTCCTTGACAGTAGATGTGTTTCGACTGTAAGTTCGAGATCGACTACGCTTTCAAGGTATGATCTCTCACTTGAGAAACCGATTAATGGTGTGGTAGTTGGCCTGAGGCCCTAGCTAATGTTCTCAAGTAGCTTGTTGAAGTAGTGTTCGTACATTATGTCAATTTAACAGTCTCCATCCATGTATATCATACCGACCCTGTATGAGGCTATCATTGCTGTGATGACAACCAGATCAGACGATGGAATGAAGGTGTCCCATGAAATGATTTGCGATGGGACGTGCAACCAGTTTCCATAACCTCACTTCCTCGTTTGCTACTTGAGTGCCATGATTAAGTCATGTGAACGCTCCGTACTTGTTCTTCGGGAACATCCCGACTCAATCCTTGAACTTTCATAACCCTGGGTGTTTTCTTAGGGTATGTGTGTTTGGGTGTCCATGTAATAGACTGTACCATAGGGGAGCTTAACCTCATATGGTCAGGGTTATGTAAGATGGGTCACATTGATGCTTCCCCCCTGTGAGTGTGTTGGTCATTTGCCTAACTGCGATTTCTTTCTTAACGTGTGTGCGAGTGAAGACTAGTGTCGGGCAAATGCTACTTTGGGGGCCTGAGCTAGGTAGTGGTTCCAAGGTGTCTTTTTGAACCAGGCTTGTGGTTATGCTAATCTAAGAGTAATTCCTAGGTGGTGGTGAACTATGAATGACATGCATAAGGAAATGTGGGAAAGAATAAATAGGTGGGTATGCGTTTACTTGAGAACTAGCCAACCTTCTTTTGTCTGCCTGTTCTTTCAAGTGAGCCGATGTTTTCGACGTGACGAATATAATGCAACTATTTCCCCTAATGTACCCTGGCACCTGGCCCGTTGCTAAACCCCGAATTTCTGAAGTCGTCCACCCAATACCGTACTCTGGGACCCCTGAGATGTTCTTGTGGCTTCTGATACGTTGAAGTGACCTGAATTTGTAAGTAAACCTAAGAACTTGTTGTTCGTTCCAGGACCATACATGCCTTCGCCGAGGGAGTGCGGTATGCAAGTTGACATGGTCATGTGTTGCATGCAGCTCCCCTGTTGATCTTGTGAGGTTTCTTTTGACTGGTGACCCTCGTTTTTCGGAATGTTTTTGTTTGCCTTATGGTGAGTGAGGGTGTCCACTTGGAAAGGTCCATAGTGGTCCTTGGTTGTTTCTGAAATTTAAGGGTTGGTTTCACTGGTCATTTTTGCTGAATAACTGGATAAAAGAAGAAAAAAGAAGAAAAAATTCAGGTTTTTTCCTGTGTGAGAAAAGAATGAAAATAAGCTTAGAATTTGTGGTTATTTTGTATCATGTCTTTAATGGATAACGTCATGTTTACGTATGGTATGTACAACATGTTTAGAGAAGGATTTGGAATGGTTGTGTTGTTTGGTTTCCCTGTTGAAACGGTAAGGACTCGATGGTATGATTGAGATCATGAAGCTTGGGTAACACTTAAACAAACCATCTTTGTAGTGTGTGAGAGTTACTGTGTGTAACCGTTGTGCCAAGTGTATGAACTTAATGAAGTTGTGGGATGTATTCTATTTATAGTGAGACATTAGGGTTTAGTGACATACCCTTTGAAATATGATCAACGGTTGTGGGGAGGCCACACATTGACCATCCAACGAGCAGACAAGGAGGACGGGTGTGATTATCTCTTTGGCTCGTACAACATGGTGCTGGTTGTGTGCCATACTGTTAGGTGTCAGATCGTACATCCTTAACCGTTAGTGACAGTTGGGGAACATGGATCCCTTACATGAGTACTCATGCGTAAGGGATAAGTTACCAGGTTATGTATGGTATGGCTTTATGTGTGGGCTACTATCAGTTGAATGCTGATGGATATATGTTTTGGGCTTGATTGAGCATGTAATTGATGTGTTTTGGGCCATTAAAATTGATACGCTATCAAAAACTTTTTAAAGACTTCAATAAATACAACTCATGAAAACCAATAACACCCTTTCTAAAGATACCCATTCTATTTTTTATTCTAAGAAACGCATGGTTTGAAAATCCAATAGTTAAAATATAGATTAATGATATTTTGGTTAAGTGTTTTGTGTAACTAAAATATCACTATAACTAGCTGTCGTTATAAAATTTCGTTGCTATGCATGAATACTCGTCTGTTATTATAAAATACATGAGGTAACATGTGATTTTAAAAGATTACTTTTCTAAAATCGCTTATAAGTTATGTTTATCAAACAAAACTTATATCTTAAGTAACTTATTTAAAAAAAAAATACTCCCAACCCTTTTCCAAAATTAAAATTGTCACCTATAATGCCTTTTTTCTTCGTCTCTATTCTTTGAACTTAGACCTTTTAATATGTTTTGTATTTAGTTTGTTATACTTGATGCAAAATATAATAATTGATTGGTTTTGATTGTATTTTTCATTGTTAAAATTTTTCATCCAAATATTATTTTATGTAATATTTGATGAAAATTATAACAATGAAAATACAATCAAAAACCAACCAATTCATATATTTTGCATCAAGTATAACATAACACAAACAAAAATATTTAAGGCCAAAGTCGGAAGAAAAAGACTTGAAAAGTCAATAGGGGACAATAAATTTGGAACGGAGGAGTACTTATTTACAATGAAATTTTATTAGCAAATTAATTATCCTTTTTATAGAAAATAACAAGCATAGTTGCCCGCAATCGTTGCTGCGGGGCGTGTTTCTTATTATCAAAATGTGGGTGATTTTTTAAGCATGATTGCCCGACGCCGTTGATGCGAAGGCGATAATTTTTGTTTTGTTGCGGCGCTTTATTTTTCCGGTCTACAAATTGTTTAATTTTTAATAGTTATTTATCTTTTTTTTTTTATATGGGCTTAGTGTTGGGCTCAAGTCGTGGTATTTTTTATCTGAATACATCCTATATTTTTTTTTTCTATTTTGTGCTAGAGCAATTTTTTTTATATATTTTATTTTGGTGCGGTTAATTTTTTTCTTTTTCGGTCTCATGTTTAATAGTTTTTTTATATGGGCTTATGTGTTAGGCGGCGTAATGTCGTGGGTATTTTTTTTATTTGAATAAATCTATTTTTTTTTTTCTATTTTGTGGTGAGCAATTTTGTTAGGCGGCGTAATGTCGTGGGCTCATGGCGCGAATAATTACATTGACCATCCAACGAGCAGACAAGGAGGACGGGTGTGATTATCTCTTTGGCTCGTACAACATGGTGCTGGTTGTGTGCCATACTGTTAGGTGTCAGATCGTACATCCTTAACCGTTAGTGACAGTTGGGGAACATGGATCCCTTACATGAGTACTCATGCGTAAGGGACAAGTTGCCAGGTTATGTAGGGTATGGCTTTATGTGTGGGCTACTATCAAGTGAGTGCTGATGGATATTTGTTTTGGGCTTGATTGAGCGTGTAATTGATGTGTTTGGGCCATTAAAATTGATACGCTATCAAAAACTTTTTAAAGACTTCAATAAATACAACCCATGAAAACCAATAATACCCTTTCTAAAGATACCCATTATATTTTTTATTCTAAGAAACGCATGGTTTGAAAATCCAATAATTAAAATATAGATTAATGATATTCTGGTTAAGTATTTTGTGTAACTAAAATATCACTATAACTAGCTGCCGTTATAAAATTTCGTTGCTATGCATGAATACTCGTCTGTTATTATAAAATACATGTGATTTTAAAAGATTACTTTTCTAAAATCGCTACAAAACTTATATCTTAAGTAACTTATTTAAAAAAAAAATACTTATTTACAATGAAATTTTATTAGCAAATTAATTATCCTTTTTATAGAAAATAATATAATCAACTACACACACCAAACACATTATAGCGAAACATCCCATCAGAAATCTCGGAACGCGCCGCCGTAACTAACCATCCTCCGATGACGACGGAGACGATCGACACGTCAGCAGCAATGGACATCGATGACAACTCAAACCCTAAGTTCTCAATCAACGGTACCACACACGTGTCAATACTAGAGTTAAATCAAATTATCAACAAATTTATATAACAATTGTTGTTGTTGTTACAGTGTTGCAGCTACTGAAATCATCACGGATGCGCCATGGATTAAAATTTAGTGATTACACCAG
>BQNB010047567.1:28563-43038 GCA_026074375.1 Tanacetum coccineum | reverse complement strand
TCTCGTTTTCTAGCTTAATTTCGTAATTTTTAGGTTTTTCTTAAACGTTTTAGTTTATTATTGTTTAATTTAGCTTTCCACACTCTCAAATCATTTCTCTCCTTCAAACTCCAATCTTTCGACTGTATCGATTCTTCAGTCCAGCCTCGTTGGGGATTAACGACCCGGGAACATTCTATACTACTTCTCGGTTTTATTGATCTTGTTGATTTTTAGACTTATATATATTTTATATTTTATCATATATTATATATTTAGTATAAAATTCGACGATCAATTTTTGGCGCCGTTGCCGGGGAGGCTGTGAAAACGATTTTCGTTACGTTTGACAATTTGTGTTTGAATTTGTGAATATTTTCTTCTATTTGTATAAAATATAAAAAATACAAAAAATATTTTTCATTTTCTTTTATTATTATAATTATCAAATATAAAAATAAAAAAAAACATTGTCCATAAAAAGAAATAAAATTCACAAATTGGTAAAAATGCCAAAATATAATATTCTCAATTGAGGTATTATCATAATAAATTCCGGTGAACTTGTTGGTTCCCAACTCGAACCAAAGATTCAAAAACTTGCCTTTTGTGTCACTTGCGAGGTACGGCTCACCTTTGAAAGTTAAACAAACTACAAGAGGGGTATAAAGAGGGTTGTTCCAACGAACTACGACCCGAAAGGAGAAATAAGCTTCGCACTATCCCTCTCCTTCGCTTCTTTGTGAGTTTTTCTTTCAAAGAGCTACTGTGAAGCTTGCTGATTATCAGGTTTAAGTTTTCTTATCTCGTTTTGTCCGTTTGTAAAATATGTTGTTTAAAACATTCGAAAAACCAAAAATAATCTTCTTTTTCTTCGTATCATTTAATTCTTTTCTTATCTCTCTTTACGTTTAATTCTTATGACGTCATTCGATCGTCGTTTAAATTCCCTTTACGCGATTAAAGAATGCTCGTCGTGTGGAGCTTTGTACACTGCAAACTGTGGTTGTTCGGAAGGGAGTCTTGAAGACAAGATTCTTGTTCCAATACCCGAATCGTCTCAACGACCCCTTAAAATTGAAAGAATTTGTCTCGATTGTGGAGACCCGGTTCATGGTCTATATTGTCGACGATGTGCTCTAACACGAAAGACATTGGAGGAACTTTTCCTTCAAATTACTTCCGAGTCATCCGATGACAATACCAACGTTGTTAATGCTCCTCAAGAGCCATTCGTTGTCAAACAAGACCCCGGTAATTCACAAAGTCCTCCACAAATTGACCATTGTTGCCACGAGTGCGGTGATTCGTTAGATGAAATCTTTTGTCAACGATGCACTTGTAAGTCTTGTGGGAAAGGTGCTCATATTGGCTATAATTGTCCAACGCAAACTCCGATTATCACTAATGCGGAACCATGCAACAATCAAACCGTTAATGAGCTCCCACAAGCTTCGCAAAGTTTGCAACAACAATGTCTTTTTCATACATGCCAACAATGTGGTTGTAATGAATATGATGGAGTTTGTTTTTATTGTAAAGTTGGAAATGGAACACCAATCAATGTTTCAACTCCGCACTCTTCTAACGATTCCCTAAATTTTTCCAACCACCCCACACACTATGAACCAATCTTGTGTGATTTTTGCGGGAATGATGCTCGTTATGGTCACTATTGTACACCGCAAGTTCCAAATCCGGAACCATGCTACTATCAAGACTATGATGAGTTCCCACAAACTTCACCAAGTTTTCAACAACAATATCCTTATTGTGAAGATTGTGGGGGACCTCATATGAGTTTTCAATGTCAACCGATGAATCAAAATTATTACAAACCTAATCCGTGTTATGATTCTAATTCTTTCGGTTATGACCAATTTCAACCCCCGCAATATACCGTCAATCATCCAATCTTCAATGTTCAAAATGAGCTTCTCAATTCTCAAAATAAGCTTTTCAACTCTCGAAATGAGCTTCTAAATTCTCAAAACAAGCTTATGGAACAAATGACAACCTTACGTGATTTGGTTGGTCAAGTTATACAAAAGAAGGAAGAAGAAAAGCGAATTGCAGAATAGCAAGCGGCTAAAGATCGATATTGAAAGATTTCCATTTGCTATGATGATGACGAAGACGATTCTATTGCAATCACACCCGTTTTATCAACCGAGGAGCCCGTTAACTCTCTAAGTATGGGGGACGAGCATCTTGACACTATTCCGGCATCAAAATCGGACGAATTCATAAAGTCTAGTGTTGAGATCCTTGTCCTAATCCCAAGTGAGTCCGAGGGTGTTCACAAAATGTGTGATGTGCCTCTTTGTGAAAATACCACCCCTCTTAATGCTCTCAATGAACATTCTGAGATTGTTGTAAATTCCAACGATGATAATTCTTCGAGTGATGACGATTCTTCCTACGGTGATAATATCGATTATGTCGATGCATCACCTCCCGATGTTGAGATCGTCAGCTTAGAGGTGGTGGAGATTATTGTTCCGGAAGTTAGAAGGATTGATGATGATATTCTTTTAACAATCAAAGACGATACCCTTCGTAAAAAATTGTTGAATGTCAATCTTCTTATTGCTAAGATCGATGCATTAAGAGATAATCCCACTCCATCTTCTGATGTTGTGATTAAGTCTACCTCTACATTTTCTAATCTTTTCTTGGAGGAGACTAACACCTTTGATAATTCTATTCCCGAATCTAAAACTTTTCGCTTTAGTCTAGAAGAGATTAGTAGTGGCAGTACCACTACTCATACTGATTTCTCTCAATATGATTCGTTTATCTTTGATCTTTTAAATGATCAGTTTCCTCCTGCCGATAGGAGTGACCTTTATCATAAGGAGTTCACCGATGAACTCACTCACATCATGTCTCTTCCGAATCTTGAATGTTTCAAATTTAAGATTGAGCCCGATCCGGGAGATTTGACTTCTATTGACCCCAGGATTCGTAAGAATGTGTCTACGACTAATGTGAATGTACCATTAGAGGATGACCAATCTTCTCTCTTCGCTTATGTTGTATGGATCTTTCTTGCTTTTCTCACGTATCCCGTTGTCCCTCCATATCTTCTCTCCACCAGGAATGAAGATACCATTTTTGATCCCGGCATCTCAATTTATCATTCTTTTATGCCGGATGTATCTCATCGGAGTGGAACTTTCATGAAATTCAATGTTTATCCAAACCACTTGAATGAAAGTCCGATGATGATTTTATCTTCCACTTGCTTCCCCATGGACCAATGAATTCGGGGTCGAGTCGAGCTTGTGACTCGGTTAACAAAAACAAGGCGCTTCGTGGGTGGCAACCCATGCTTATCCAGTCTATCTTCTTTCTTTATGCTAATAAGTGTTTTGTGTTGTGATGAGGCTCGCCTCTTTCATTATTCGTGTTTGTATGTTTTGTGGTTTATTGTCCAGGATTTCCCGGATTGTGAAGACTCTCGTGCTTGCAGTATCCACATGAGTTTCACATCCTCAGCTTCATTTTGGGAATCCAGTATCCAAATCTAATCGACTAACGTTTTATCTTTTGGCACACTTCATAAACGGCCTTAGATTTACGTAGGAACCCCTTTGAAACATCGAGGACGATGTTTAGTTCTAGTATGGGGGGGATCTTCGATTTGATTTTTGCCTGCAGTCGTTGTTATCACGCAATCCCGTTTTTACCACCAAATTTTTGCAAAAATACCAAAAAAATTGAAAAATTTTAAAAATTTTCAAAAATAAAATAAGTGTTTTGTCACAGTTTTGACTTTCCTAATGGGTAGAATGAGAATAATTTTTGACTCGATCGGGCATGTTGAGCCCTAGCTTTGTCCCTTAACAATTAATAAACGAAAGTTTATTAGGCTAAGCATTCGCGGATCCTTTTATTGGGGATTTTAAATTTGCGAAGAACCGAAAATGATAGTGTTATTTACAAGTAGGATGCTAAACAAGGATTATTTGAAAATCTTAAAAGTTTATAAGTGTAACTTGTCGCTTTTTCTCCCGGAAGCTCTTAACCTGACTAATAAACGTGCTCAATTTTGCTTTAACTTTAAACCGACATTTTCTAAAAAGAAGCTCTTTCGGAAACGAAAATATTCATCTTAGTTCAGCTTTATACTTGAGTTTCTAAAACGAAATTTTCTCTATTACGGAAAATATGTTGCAAAAAAATAATAATAATAATAATAAAATAATATAAACTGTGGGCTGATAAAGGTTTACTGCATCTTGCCGGCTCACAACCGATGTTGCAGTCTTCAAAACAAGGCCCATAGTGAGATAATAAATCTGTAGGTGTTATCAATAAGAAACCGTCGTCAGACTAAGTCACTACATCTTGTCGGAGGCGTGGCCGATGTTGTAGTCATGTAAATGATGGCGGTATTGTAGTATAGTATATAGCAATAAATGAAAATTTAATGGTTAAGATTTCTTTTTCTAAACTCAAGTATAACTTTGAATTAAGAATAACTTGCTTTAAGACTTCAAAAGTTGTTGGTTGCCGTCGGTAGATTATTTCGATTAAGTATTCTCTGTGGGGTGTCAAAAACCTGGGCACTTAGCTAATGAGGCTGGGACGTTCCGAGAAGAAAGGTCGCTACATGGAATAGTCTCACCAATGAGATCATTAAATTTTTGATGTTTGCGTGCTTTGAGTAGTATTGTTTATTTAGCGGTAAATCTAAGAAATTCGGCCTAAAAGGGTGGAGTATCCCGCTATTACATTGCGAACATTCTCCTGTGGGGTCTCAACCTGATAACCTAAGTCGAACTCGGCTGGGATCTATCGAGAATATGCTGGTTGGTGGGTGATCTAGTCTTTTCCCCAGATTTCTTCAGAAATATCGTTATGCACATAAACTATACTACTTTCTAAAATTGTCGATCTAAATTTAACTTAAAATTAAGCACAATCACTCTAATTGAATAATTGTTGGGAGCGAAAAGTTGACAAGTCATAGTTATAAGTAGTGTTAGCATCTTTACTTGTACTTAACGGTGATTTCGTTTTTACGCTTAGCTTGGGACTAGTGAAAAATCGGGGACGATGAATTTATCCGTCAGGACATCCGTAGATTATTCTATGGGCGCTTCTCATTCTATGATCCCAGTGTTGATAAAATAAAGGAAGTCAAACAGGTAGTTAAGAAAAGAAAAAGGAAAATCCAAAAATATTAGGGATAGTTAGTGTACATATAAAAAATGGTGAAAACGGGACTTGTCGAAGCTATTGATTCTTTAGTTCCCCTTGACGAACACTTAGCTACTTTTCGAGGTTATTAGTCGAGGGGGATTGAGATTCTTAGTTTTCTTAAGTGTTTACTTCATAACATTGCGTGAGGACACGGCAATACCTTAGTATGAGGGATTTAATATGTGCTTAATTAAACATATTTTATACCTAATAAAACGAGCTTAAATGACCAAAAACAGACATAAATTGCCAAATATATGTTTGTTTTGCTTTGTGTACTGAGCAGGTATCAGATATTCAGAAAAAGATAAAAAATGAAGCCAAACCGGACAAAACCGAGCACGGATTTGAAAAGAGCATGAAAAACTGAGGCCAAGGGTACAAAAAGAATGAAAACAGAGCTCAAACGAAAATTACCGGATTGACTCGACAACGTTTGTGTAGAAGTCAAAACGAAGTCAAAGTCAACCCCGAGACCCGTCGTTGGAAAAAGCTTCGAAAACCGAACCTGAAAAACTAAATTGCCAAAAGTGGGCCTGGGTCAGCCCACTTACCTTTATAACTCAATGAAGCCCATAAATGTAATAGCCCATTCCCCATTTTATATTAAACCAAATGGCCTAAATTGCCAAAAGCCCAATTCTTTTATTTTTAAATCTGGCCCAAGAAGATAACACAGTTAACCCTAACCCGTTAGTCCTTATGGACTTTGTGTGCAATCCCTCAACTAACTCCAAGGACCAAAGGTGTAAATTTAAGGACGAGTATTGCAATACACTTATACAAGTTTGAGGGCCACGTTTGCCAAGTCCACAAACTCCTTTCACTGTCACCTCCAACCTTGATAAACCCAAGTTTTCCCGCTATGACCAAAACCCAAAACCTGTTTACCTTTTCCTTCTCCCCATAACACTCAACCTCACACCAATACACCATGGATCAAACTAAACCCTCACCTCCACTAAACCCCTAATCCCATTTGGCAATTCTACTATTTTCAAGACAAGATCCAACGACTACCAAGAAATTAAAGTAGCACAAGGGACTATCAATGGCCAGGATTATTTCTGGTTTGCTCTCACCAAACAAACACAACAAACACAATGCAAAGAAGTCTCTCAGCCTATATAAGAGAAAGAAGACATAGTTAACAAGAGTTCAGTTTTTTTTAGTTTTTAGTTTTAATTTATGTTTTTAAGCTTATGTAATTTACAACTTAATTATCTTTTTAATGTTGTTATCATAGCCTCAATTTGTAATTTCTTCAAAGTCTTAATAAAAGTCCAAATTTCTAAATATTGTATAAAAGTTTATGAGCTATTTGAGTTTTATGGATGACCAATTGGCAAATGATGAGCTTGTGGGTTTAATCTCAGCTTATTAACAATAAGTTGAGACAATTAGAGCTTTAAGTTCACTTAGTTTTAGCAAAGAACAAGGTTATTCGTCTTTTCTCTCTTATAACTCAAATTACTGTTGTAAGTGCTTATTTCCTTTGAATTTTTGCTTAAATTGCCTCATATCAGCTTATTATGTCTTGAATTTGCATTAGATTCCATTATAATTTGTTACTTCCTAGTTGTAGTTAAAACTGCCTAATTTTATAGTTAATACTGTTACTTTGCTTATCTTATATAAAAGTGCTTATTTCCTTTGAATTTTTGCTCATTTGTGTTTCAATATCATGTAATTAATCTATTTAATCAAACTCATAACTTAAACAAAGTCTGTTTAGCATACAAATTACATATCCTGCAACTAAAGGAGTGTTTGGGATAAGGGTGTAACATGGGTCAAAATGGGTGAGATTCTGTTTTAGGCATTCAAGTTAGTTTTAATTATCTTAATCTTGGTCTATGAGACAGCTTTTCTAGGAACTTAGAGATTTCATCTTTAGTTTTATGTTCATTCTATTTATGTTTCAAATCTGAGTACTTATAACTGATGTTTCAGTTCTTTTGATTAGACCTTAGCTAAATGGAATTTGTTGTTATTTTCATGGTTGTTTTGACTCTAGAATGCAGTAAAATATAGTTACTTTAAGTGTGCATTGGTCTTTTCAAAATTAAGGGTGAACTGTCAAAGTTTTTAGCCAAGATCTTGATCTGTCACTTTTTAATATGAAAATTAGACTGGTTGAATTAGTTATAAGACTTGTAGTTGCTTGAATAAGCTTATTAGGCATCCATGTTTATCCCTTTCAGCTTATTGTCCTCTTTTGAGCTTATTTGATTAGTGCAAATTAGGCCTGCAAGTTCCCTTCTCAGCTTTTTGAGACACTTGAAAACTCAGCAGACTGAGTATGATTAGCTTTTTCGTAGGGCTTTTTCCTTGCTCAGCTTTGAATCAAACTTATTTTTTTTTAAGTTTCTTATAGCTTATTGATCAGGCCTAAAGGGCATATAATCCCTTGAGCCTCAAGGATCTATCTAAGGGCTTATTTTTAAGCCCATAGATAGCCTCTTTAGGCTGTTTGGCTAAAACCTCCCCTGGTGTTGAGGTTGCTATTTTGAGCTTAATTGCTTATTTTTCTTATTGTCTTTTTGTTTACAAGTATTTATTAGGTGTAATTAAGACCTTTTGTTTGCTTCTTTGAGAATGCATTGTGCTTATTAACCTTTTTCAAACCTAGCAGGTTTAAGTTCAAACCAACAGTTCTAACTAAAAAGTTAGAACTGTTGAGTTTTTAAGCCCCATTTCTTGCTTATTTTGTGGTGCTTATTTGCTTTCAATTGTTCATACATTTTTATTTCCTGTCCCTTTCTTTGTGTTTGTGCATATTTTCCTTTTTCTTAAGCTTAATCTACCTTAAAAAGCCAAAAAGAAAAGCTCTTAAGCCATTTAGCTCATATAAGCAATCTGTCTGTTTCTTTGTGCTTTTTCCTTGCTTATTTCTCATTTTCAAAAATAGTTGTAGTTATAAAAGTTGCTTATCTTTGAGTGCTCTTTGTGTTTGTGTAAAAAGTTTTGAAAAATAAAAGTTACTGTAGCAAATATAAAAAAGGGGGGTACAGGGGTCGAACCCCAGACCTCTTGCTTAAGGGGCCAGTTGCTAAGCCCATTTTCGTTGCTTCTTTAGTAGACTTACGTAAGCTTATTTTGCCTTTCAAAGAATTTTAAGAGATTATCAGTTTTTAGTATTTTTAGCTAATTCTCCCTTCCAATTTATTTAGTTGCTTTATTCTTATGCCTGATTGCTTATTAGGATATTAAATATCGTTTAGCTATTTGTTTATTTTCCTTGTTTCATTGTGTTAGTAGAGCTATGCAGTACTAACTTAAAGCTAGCATACTAATCCAAGTTAGTTTGGTTAGTTTAAGTACTGTTAGTACATGTGTTATACTTGGCTGAGTTTCTTCCTATTGCTTAGCATAATTGCTGCTGAATGTTGCTTATTTAGAGATAGTCTAGCTTATTTTTGTTTTGTCTTAAGTTTTATTTTAGCTTATTTGTGTCTAAGTTTTTTAAAAGTTTAAGTGAATTGTACTATTTCAAGCTTTTACATGTTTGTTCTAGCTTATTTCCTTGCTTAACTATTGAGTGCATTTGCCTATTAGGTTTAGTGCCCAATCATATCCAAATCTTTGTCATTCAATCATCAATCATCAATCCGTCATTCGATTTTCCATTCAAGCCTCGTTGGGACATAGCGACCCGGAGATACTCTATACTACTTCCGATTTCATTGATTTTGTGGATTTTGATCCTTGTTATATATTTATATATGTTTATATTTATTTATATATAAAAAGGAGTAAGAGCCATGAACCAGGGGTAATGATGAATTTAATTGGGTAATTGAACGTGTATAATTATGATCCAGATATTTTTTTTTTCCTAATTGTGTTTGGTTTTTTGATTCATTGAATCGGGTAATTTGCATATGATTCAATTAGTTTATTATGAATCTGAGATCGATTTCGTGAATATTCTTTAGATTTTAATTTTTTAGAGTGATTTGATGAATAATATGTTAGGTACCTGGGAACGTGAAGACCAAATGCAAAAGAAATACCCGCACCTTTTCACCAACTCTGCACCCGCCGCAGAGGTTGCGTCTTAAGCTTTGAGGTCAAAGCTTCTTTAACAGGGAAAGAATGTGACAGCCTGAGAATTTCCATTTAATAAATTAGCCGTTTCCATTTAGAAATTTGAATTTTTAAATGTTTCGTTTAGCTTTACCGTTTAGCCGGGAATTTGTTTCGTTATTATCTGAAAATCGTCACCGGGAGCGAACCGGGACACCAAACGTTGTAGTATTTTGGCAATAGCTACGTTTTTACGTTTTAAAGCAATATTTAAAATTTTGTAATTTTCCGTGTTACCGTTACTCGTTTCGTTATTTACGTGCTACGCGTTTTTAATCTATACTTTGTTGTGCAAGCATGCTTGGAAATTAATTCATCAACTAGCACTAGTGATCCTAGAATGTGGGAAATTATTTTTTTTGGTCCCCCCTTGGCTTGTCATAACCGAATATCACCAACACCATCACCATGGGATACCATTTTTCATATTTTGAAATCCTAGACAAGTTAGCATGAAATATGGTAAGGACATGTACACACAAGGATTCCATTGGGAGATCAAATTGGTCCCCTTTGTGTTGTCCCCCCCCCCCTTGTCCGATCGGTTATAAGCACACACACATAGCATATATATATATCACCTCATTTATTTGCATCTCATTAATATTCATTTCATACACACACATAAACTTTACTTCTCTTTCTTTTCTTCTCTCTTTGTCCGAACCATCAAACACACGCACACAACTCCATTCATTTTTAATTCTTGAGCAACCATTTGAAGATATATTGTTCGAGTTGATTGTTATTTCATCCGGGTATATTATAAAACAACGTTTGGGTTGTTTTTGATTTCTAATCATCTTTCGTCGTGTTTCTTTGTAAGTCATCTCTACTTTTTCATAAATAAGTTGTACTTTTGCATTCGTATGATCATTCCGAACAAGGTGTACAAAGCGGATCGTTGTGAAAACCATTATCTATTTTTCTATAAAACTACAAGTCTCAAAGTTTAATCTTTTGTTTATAAATGGAAGAACATAAAAAGTAGTTGTACTTTTGCGTTTAAAAGTTCGTTGTGACTATTTTGATATATATATTATTAGTATTACGGCTACGTTATTTATTTAAGATTTATCGTATATTAAGTTTAAATATTGTTGGCGAAGAGATTAAGTTAGATGTTGGATTTGTTGGAAGCGTAAATTGAATGTCGAAGAGGTTTAGGTTTAGAACGGATTTGTTGCGATATTTGAGGTGTTGTCGAAAATAGATCGGATATGCTTTCGAGTCAATAAAAGATGTACTTTGTAAAACGGATATTTTCACGAGTCGAGGTTGATAAAAATGGAAAGTCGATATTTTTAGAAAGGTCATGCCGAAATTTCGTAAACTTTATAAAAGCGTCGAAAATATACTTTTATTATCAAACTCATGATAAAATGTAGAAAAACGTAAGTGTCGAGTTTAGGTCAACATTTTTAGTTATTGAGTCAACGTTGATGTGTCGGGACACTAAAAGACGAAATGTACTAAAAGACGAAATACACTAAAAGACAAAATACACTAAAAGACGAAATACACTAAAAGACGAAATACACTAAAAGATGAAATACACTAAAAGACGAAATACACTAAAAGACAAAATATTTTCTAAGATGTTTTGAAGTGTCGAGACTTGTCAAAACTTATAACTTTCGAAAGTACGTTTTAAAAAGGGATACGCCGTGTCTACTCGTGCTCGGATGATCAGTTCTTGCGTTAAGCGTTATTCGTTGTACATCATTCTTAAACGACGACTATATGATAGGTTGTCGCTAGAACCGTGAGATTCATTTTCACTTGATTGATTCCTTTTGATCCACTACCCGTATAAGGTGAGTTCATAGCCCCACTCTTTTACTCGTTTTGAATAAATGTTTTATAACTTGGGGTGAGAAACATTGCTTGCTTTTAAAACTGGACACAAGTACTTTACGTGAGATTTTCCCTGTTTACGTGTTGCCTAAGTAGCTGTTAGACCACTACTGCCCGAACTATCATGAACTGTCAATCTCTTGACTGGAGGACCGGTCGAGGGAGCGCGAATGAATAAATAGATCTATTGGGACTAATTATCCCTATCCGGGTGAGTAGCGCTCACTACCCACGGGGCGCCCGATAAACGGATATATGTCATGTCGTACTGGTTAGGTTGTCTTTGGTCGGACACCTGGAAGGGCACACAAATACTTATAGCAATGTACATGCTAACATGCGTAATTAGCTTCAGTGTCATGAGCTTAGCGCAACGTAAAAACCTTTTATGTGAAGTTGTATTTGTTATAACTGTCGCATACGTGTTGATATCTTGTGGTCCACTATAATAACGTTTGAACTAAACCTATGAATTCACTCAACTTTATGTTGACGTTTTAAGCATGTTTTTCTCAGGTGCTTAGCATGGATGCTGTTGATTGACTTATGTGGAGTCTATTTGCCTGTACTGGTTTACCAGAGATTTATCTATGTCTTTAAATACCGTTGTTGAACTTATTTAAGCTTTTGCATTTTAACTTGAATCTTTTAAATTTAATCGATGTAAAACTTATTATTATTATTTTTAAACTTTGCAACGGTGTTTATTTTTAAAACATACCCTTAGAGGTCGTTCTTTATGCTTTGTACTTGAGATGCTCAATCAAGTCACGCCTCCAAACTCGTGTTCCGTCCAAGCCCCGTCTGGGGGTGAGATAGTTTGGTATCAAGAGCCAAGGTTATAGAGAACCAGGTAGTATAAACTAGGTCTGGACTATAACCAGTATGTGATCCTACGTGATTATGTGCCTTACGTGATCTTACATAGTACGTATACATAACTAAGTGCTACGTAAATAATATATACGTATTAAATACTAAGTATATCTAATATTTCTAAGTGTTTCTTATTTCATCCTATCATGACGTGCTCGATGACTCATTCATTTATTCATTTTGCATCCATCCATTCACCCATTCACCCATTCATATTGTTGCATCATGCATGGTTGATATAAAGATGATTTATATGAACTTTGCTTGTGCAGGTTATGGCTATTTCAGTTATCTCGATTTCTTCGGATTCATCTGAGGATAGCGTGGGGACACCTGCTGGACGAGTGATCTTGTTCGGTACTATCCCTACTACTATTCCTGACACCACACCAGTGATTACTCCACCTGCTACTCAGACTAAACTCACCTGCATCTGATTCAGAGTCTGATCCAGCAGAGGATCCATCATCAGACCATATAACACCATTACCAGCTATCTCGCCATTTTTATCATCGGATGATGACCCCACAGACAGTGATACACCAGATACACCATCATCACCTACCTATGGTACGCCTTTCACTGAGATTATCGCTTCTACCCAGAGATCACCTATCATACCTCATCGTCGAGTTATGCTTTTAGCACCTGGACAGCCTATTCCCCATGGTCGACTGTACCGCTACCATCTTAATGGACCGGTACATATGATGATCGCGAGGAAGTGGGTTGGACCGTTACCCACTCATCATCTTGCTGAGAGACATTCTGCCGATCATTCTTCTTCAGATTCATCACCAAAGGCATCATCAGATTTTCATTCGGATGCTTTATCTGATCCTTCTTTGAGACACCCATTGCCAGATCATTCTTCATCAGATTTACCAGGTACTTCTGCGGGGCCATCTCGCAAGAGACGTAGGTCCCCCATGACATCTGTACCTGCATTATCACCTGTATCCTCATCTGAGAATAGCGTAGGTGACACCTGCTGACGAGTGATCTCTGTTCCGATACTATCCTACTACTTAGTTCCTGACACCACACCAGTGATTACTCCACCTGCTACTCAAACTGACACACCAGTGATACCCACAGAGACACCTACTATACCACCATCCCCAACATTATACACACTTCTCAGATTACACCCCAGCATCTGAATACAAATTCAGATCAATCAGAGATCATCATCAGACCCCAATATACAACATTACCAGCAATCTCACCATTTTTACATCGGATGAGACCTCACAGACAATGATACACCAAATACACCATCATCACCTACCCATGATACACCTTCAACGAGATTACCGCTTCTACCCAGAGATCACCTATCATACCTCGTCGTCGAGTTATGCTTCTAGCACCTGGACAGCCTATTCCCCATGGTCGACCGTACCGCTACCATCTTAACGGCCCGGTACACATGATGACCGCAAGGAAGAGGGTTAGACCGTTACCCACTCATCATCTTGCTGTGAGACATTATACCGATCATTCTTCTTCAGATTCGTCACCAGAGGCATCATCAGATTTTCATTTCGACATTCTTCATCTGATCTTCTACGAGACACCCATTGTCAAATCATTCTTTACCAGATTTACCGGTACTTCTGCGGGGCCATCTCGCAAGAGACGTAGGTCCCCCATGACATCTGTACCTGCATTATCACCTGTATCCGGAGCTTAATCCCTGTCTGTGGTGCTGATTGATACCATCGACTAAAGGTTAAGGATTCTTGGTTTATCTGGCAGAGTAGAGGTTATCCAAGATGATATTTAGTTTGAGGGATGATGCTATTGCATGGATAGTGATGACCTCATTTAGAGCATGATAGTGATACCAGAGATTCAGGCAGAGATGACTGAGTGTTTGCTTACGCATATGCTTTTAGGGATAGCGGATATTGATGCTAGAGTTGTAGTTGAGGCTATTGATCGAGAGGAGATCAAGACGGGTGTGAGAGGCCCGGTTGAGGGTCAGAGTTGTAGAGGGATTACGCTCCTGTGATTCGAGAGGATATTTCCTAGCCAGTCTCAGGAAGGGAGTAGTAGAGGTTACATATGAGACATTAAGAGATTTGGTTCAGAGGTTCCATGATCACACTCATGCTATCCCAGTCCATCGTATACAGACTATTGAGGGAGTTCAGAGAGAGAAGGGACACAGGATGGTTGGGGTTGAGTCGGCAGTTATTGCTTTGACTGAGAGGATTGCTAAGTTAGAGAGGGATAACAGGAGGCTTAGAGGCACCATGAGTGTTGAGAGTCAGAGAGTTGACCGACTCTAGCGCGGCATGTCACGTATGCAGAGAGAGTTAAGACAGATGCGACGACTTTGATTTTATGATCGAGTGAGAGTTAGCAAACTTGAGGCGTGTGCTAAGAAGCACATGGTCTACCGTTCTTAGAGATGTTCGTTAGTATTATAGCATTTAGTAGTAGCGCTTAGTGAT
>BQNB010047567.1:0-26075 GCA_026074375.1 Tanacetum coccineum | reverse complement strand
AATACTTTCCTAAACAATGACATTATTTAAGGGATAGATTTACATAGCATAATCTTTTTGCCATGCAGACTTAGACCAGGCCCTCTTGGATCGCCTGGGCATAACATAAAGGAAGGGATTGAAGATGTTGAAAATCCTAGGTATAGAGCAAGGCTAGTGGCTCGTGGGTTCACACAGAGGGCCGGTATTGATTACAATGAATTTTTTCATCGGTAGTTCGACACACATCTATTCGAGTTATACTTGCATTGACTGCGTATAGAGATTATGAGCTGGAGCATCTTGATGTAAAGACAACATTTTTACATGGAAATCGTAAAGAAGTGTTCTACATGAGGCAGCCACGAGGATATGAGCAAGGTAACAAAGTATTTTTGTCAAAGAAATATATTTATGGTTTGAAGTAGTCACCCAACCAATGGTATATAAGGTTTGATGAGTACATGCTAAGCAACGCGTTCAAGCGTAGCAGTTACGACAGCTGCGTATATTACAAGAGTTATGCACCACGTGAGTATATCTATCTATTTTTATACGTAGATGATATGATGATTGCTTGTAAGAGCAAGGCTGAGATTGGGTCTACCAAGTCTTTGCTTAAATAGGAGTTCGGCATGAAGGAGCTCGGGGAAGAAAAGAAAATTCTTGGTATGGAGACCACAAAGAATCCGAGTCGCAAGATTTTGTGGGTGTCACAATCTGGGTACGTTTCCAAGGTTTTGAATAAATTTAGAATATACAATGGAAAATCGGTTAAGATGCCATTGGGTGGGCACTTCAAGTTGTTGTTGAAGGATTGTCCGGTTAAGGATTGTAATATTAAAAAGGATGAGTAGGATGTTGTATGCAAATGTGGTTGGGAGCTTAATGTACTTGATGGTGTGCACGAGGCCAGACATAGCGTATGCGGTAAGTGTATTTAGCAGAAGATTGGAGAATTTGGGTAAAAATAATTTAGAAGCAGTGAAGTGGATTATGAAATATTTATCGGGCACTACAACTGGGTTAGTGTTATGACGATAGATCGAAGGAAACCCATGTGGACATTACAAGTTTTGTTAATTCAGACTACGCTAAGAATCCGAATAAATGTAAGTCTAACACCCTTACACATTTTAGTACAAGGGTGTGTTGTAAGCCGGAAGGCAACACAACAACATGTGAGGCACTTTCAAGCACTACTCAGGCGAGTAATGGCCCTCCACCAAAAGCTTGGAGGAAGCTATTATGACGAATTGGACTCTTGAAGAGTTGTGGGCATAGCAGCTTAAAACCGTGTGGCAGTTAATTTGATAACAAGGTGTTAATTTCACTTATCGTGGGAATCATTTTTTTTCATGAAGGACTAAGCACATTAATGTCGTTATCACTTATTAGAGAGGTATTGAAGCAAAGAGTTGAAGTTATGAAGGTGGATAGTGAAGATAATGATGTGAATGCCTTTGCGAAGGTGGCACTTGGACTCAAGTTTCAACATTGCTCGGATGAGTATTGGTATATTCTAATATAAAGCCTTAGGTGGAAATTGTTAAGTTTTTAGTCTTTATATTAGTCTAGGGGTCTTAGTGTTAAGTCGAGTTGTAATTAGTTGAATATGATTAGCATAAGGGTTGGTTGGTGTTTGCTTGATTCCCAAGCTACCAGTTTTTTTATTCTTTTTGACTTGTATCCACAACCTACTAGGAATCGTGTTCTTGTTCGAGTCGAAACTTCATTCTTTTATTACTCAATAAACATTTGATATTGAGGGTTATACTTGTTCATTGTTCTTTACTAGTCTGTCGACAATCAACTAAGCTGCGGGTATGTGTTTGTCTTCAAGATCGTGTTTATTCCGCACTATAGAACCATGTTATTAATCGTTCGAATATCAACAATAACTAATGAGTAACAGTTAGAACAAAAAGATCATCAAAAACAACAAACTGAAATTCATCAAACATCACGAGAAACTAGAGAACAAGCAAAAACAATAAAATGAATATAGATGTGCGACCAAAACGAATCTGTGAAAAAGAATGCTAAAGAACAAGCAAAGTTCATACACAAATGCCCGGTTATCTTTGAGTGCTTCTTAACATTTCATAATCTCCCTTGATTAACTGAGAAACTACAAAAAGTGAGAAGAATAAAAGTTACAATGAAAGAGAGTATTGTTGGTTACCGCGTATTTTATAGCGGCGCGCAAGTAAAAAAATGT
This sequence comes from Tanacetum coccineum, assembly GCA_026074375.1. Taxonomy (NCBI): domain Eukaryota; kingdom Viridiplantae; phylum Streptophyta; class Magnoliopsida; order Asterales; family Asteraceae; genus Tanacetum; species Tanacetum coccineum. The sequence goes on along the minus strand of BQNB010047567.1, from coordinate 23,875 downwards.
TACTAACTCAACTCTTTACGCAATTTCCTTACACCGCTTTAGTAATTTTGTTTTCACAACAATTTGAATGTATTGTGTTCGTTTGGCTTTCCCGAATGCGCTTTCCCTCGGAACACCATATTAACATCATTATTCTTCGCAGGTAAAAAAGAAAACACATCTCTACGAAAGTATATTTAGTTTTATAGTAACGTATCAAAGTTTTTTACTTTTATTATGGTTTTATTTAAAGTTGTAAAATAAATTATAAATCAAACCATAAAATAAACCCACTAAAATGTAAAAAATAAAAAATTATAAAAATATATCAAAATGGATGTTAAATTAAAAAGCATAAAATTTTAAAAAATATGATGAAATTAGATCATAATAAAATTAAATTGATAAAAAGATATTTCAATTTGAAAATAAAAGTAATTTTTTAATTAAAATGTGACACATGTCACTTTATGATATGATTCCTTAAAATGAGATGGATGGTTAAGATTACACCTCCTTATCTTAATTTTTAATTTATACAGTAGTATATATATATCAAACAGAGAAGTATAGGAAAGTCAAATGTATTTGAAAAGGGGCATGCAATCACTAAATGTATACATGATAGTACGTGGCTCGACTATAATTCTTTGGGATATAGAACAAGTATCATACATATTAACTCACTGATCAAATATTACATGTGACTTTGTAGTCTGAACTAGCAATACATGCAAGTATGTAACTATGTAGTCTATACCATGCAATAAAAGAAAGGGCGATGAATATGAACTTACCTTACCATTTCTCTTATTATTATTATTCGCCGGTCTCTTTCTCTTACCCTTAACACTCCTCTTATTCCTTATTTGCTTTGGTCTTCCATTTACATGGGGAGATACAAGGCTCTCCACAAATATAGGAGCACCCATATAATCCATAGTCTTAGACAAATATATATCCTTATGGTTGTAGAAGACACTATTTGGTCGAATGTTAAATATGGGCTTGTATGCAATGTCATACGTTGGACAGATATAGGAGCATGGTAGCACTTTCCAAGAGCTACTATCATTGTAGTTTTTCATTACCCATGTGTTATCGGGGACCTCCTCAACATTAAATATGCATAGACATCCTTCCACAATCCCTAATTTTCTACTTATATCAGTATAATCAAACACATATCTTGAGTCATCAGGTTGGGAGATTTCTCTAAATTTCTCTTGAGATAAATCGAAAGAAATAATTACCATCTTCTTGGTAAGAGGATCGTACATTAACCAGTGGAGTGACCCATTGCATAAGCTACCAAAATTACTGTAAGATATGTACTTTACCTCTCCAATCAATTTCCAGATATTTGATTTCAGTGTTAAGAGATGAAAACGTGTCAAATTATTACCTTCGACGTAGACCGAAACCCCAATAACAACCTTGTAATCATCTATGGATGAATCATAACCAAAACCCCAGCATAAGTCCCTCCTGTCGTGCCTGTTACGAATACAAATACCAGGCGTTAGCAGCTCTTTTACCTCTCTAGTGGAAGGATTGGCTACATAAACTTGAGCGTCTACAGGAGTGACGCATACAAGACCATTGGAAGAACCAACAATCTGCCAAGAATTCCTGTAGTACCACTCGTCGTAGGCCATATTCAAACGTCCGATTTCTGGCATAAGGATCCTTCTGTGACAAATTTCATTATTATTATTATCCTTGTTAGCATGATTCAAATGAGATCTTTTATATAATAAAAGAATTACATCATTTCGGAGTTTTCTATAAAATTAAATCTTATGAATTAAAAGATTGGACCAATCAGAACGCTTGATTTTGCCACGTAAGCAAAATCGTGCGATTTGATACGTCAATAAAAAATCAAAATTGATTTTCAATTAGTCAAAATTGCAAAAATTCGTCTATAACAGAAAAAACCATCAAAAATTATATGTGTCAAAAATGTAATAAAAAAAACCTTCAAAAAGCGGCCTTAATATTACAAACTTCAAGGGCCAAAATGAAACTACACATATATAGCTTCTACCGGCATACAACCACAAAAAAAAACCCCAAATATAGTTTTCTCCAACACATTCAATTGCTACCTTCTACCACCATCCCAACCGTCCACCAATACCTTTTACAATCTTATTATTGTGCCCCTAACACAAAACCTGGTTCTTATTAGCATTCACCATCACATTCAATCTTTTATATACTTTCATTCCAATTGCTTAAACTCTATCACACAATCCTTATTTTTCAATCGGTCATATCCACCGGAAACAACCTTAATTCTTTAAATTTTTACGGAAAACACAGAACCATAATTTTAATCAGCTATAAACGTAACTTTTTACAACAACAACAACAGTGGCTGAGAAGGAATATTCAATTCGAGTGGGGTAATAAAGTCGAAAAACCATACAATCTGCAAAACGTTGATTCGAGGTGTGTTTTGCTGGTGTAAAGTGAGATTTTGTTTAGTTTTATCGTGTTTGTTGATTGGTGAGTGAATCAATCCAAAAGGTAATCAAACTTTAGTGATTAACATTTAAAGATTTATTTTATCTGTAGCATGTTTTGATTGCACCTAAACATAACTGTGAAATAGTGTCGTGGAGGTGTGTTGTCAAAAGGAAGTTATAAGGCTAGATAATAGAGAGGATACCAATGCGGATGAACAACAAATAGGAAAAGTTTGCTATGGAGTTGGGAGTTAGGGATCCTAAGCAAAAAGTGACAATAGAGGTGTTGTGCTAAAATTCATCTCCACAAAGTTGCGATTGTTTGGTCTTGTGCTCACAAGCTTGCGTGTTAAAAACATATAAGAGATTGTTGAGTTGAGTTTTGTCACAAATTTAACTAAGTTAGAATAAATTTGGCTTGCAAATATTGACTATTGTGCATGATTTGAATTTACTTGAAAATTAGTTCATGAGCTGGAAGTTTGATTGTAAAAGTGTGTATGTTTCTAAATTGGTTTTAAAAAACAAGTTATGTAAATAGGTTAGTGATTTCTGAGTCGCTATAACGGTTACGAATAGACGCCTTATAGGTTCATTACCGGAGATTTTTAAGTGCATGGAGGGAAAAGAGTGTACTTTATGTAATTTTTGTGAGTCTGTTGGCGGAACGAAATTATCAGGGGGGGTGGTAGATAGCCTCAACTTGATATGCTGACAGGTTATTAGGACATTTGATGATGTTTAACGGGGTTCTTGACTTTAGTTGCAATCATGAAGGTATTAAAACTGGTTAGCTATTTTTTAATTTTCGAACATTGTCACTGTTATGTTTAAATCTCAGTTTAAACTCAATCTTAAGAATAGTCAGTTTGGTAAATTTTGTCTTTATTAGTTTTAGTATTACAAATAGTATAATTTGAGGTTGATTGTCCGTCTTATTTGTGACCTGGATGCCGACATGATTAGATTAAATGTTAGATTTAAGAACATTTGCCAAACACATGGACTTTATATTACGAGGATTATGAATTCTCATAATCGAAAATATTAGATGATTTATGAATCATTGTACTGGTAAATAAAATATGAATACTGTATTAAACTTACATTTGCAAGAACCTAACTCTGTCCATGGATTATATACATTTTTTATTTATGATGATAATAGATTATTCTCGGAGTAATTATTGCAAGGTTCTTAAAGTGATTTCTTGGACAATTAATAAATAGTATTCCTCTCATTATAAATGTTTTTGTTTCGTTTAGGATATGGTTATCTTAGCGTGAAAATTGCAAATACTCTCTCTGGTAGTTATAGCTGCGTAATTTATTCTCTCTGATTCCTATTCATTTTGTTTCCTAAAACTTAGCGCATCTCAAATAGGGAAAGCCTTTTTTTATGAGGAGTCAGAGAATCAAAAACACAAAAGGATATTTTGCAAGATCGTTGATTGAAATAAAAGGCATGCTATTATAAGCATTAATCGTTTAACTTTTTCTTAATTATAAAACTGGCATACTCTAAATTTGGTTATGACTATTATATTTTGGATGGCTAAACCCAAATACGGTATAAGACCAATTGTTTCAAGTAGTATGCTTTGGTGGCATTAGGTTTCTATTATTGATTAGACAACATGGGGATTATTGCTTTGATGTTAGTTAAATATCTAAAAAAAACTTGATAAATCCCTCTTGCTGCTAAACAAGAATCTAACTACGTAATCAAATTTTGGTTCAATTCTGATAACATTTTAGTTGAATGGCAAATGCCTTATGCTTTGAATCTTTATTGATAATAGCGCCTTGGACCATTTAAAAATATGTAAGGATTACTTTATTACCATCTCGCGTCGCGCGGATAATTATACATGGAAACATCATATTTCACTTATTTATATGTAAGAGTAAATTGAATAAACTCGTCCTTAAAAGTTTGGCCAAATTGCATGTTTCGTCCCTAACGTTGCGGAAAGTGCAAAGATTCCCTGTGGAAAACCTTTGGTGCATGTATCTTCCCTGCAAGGGACAGTTATTGCACCAAAGTTTGCCCGCAAAGGTTTTCCACCACAGGACGATATTGCATACCAAAAGGTTTCTCACAGGGACGATCCTTGCACTTTCGTATAGTTTGGGACGGGAAACATGCATGTTGGCCTAAATCTTGCTAAGGCAACGATTTATGCAAATTATCTTTTATTGTAACTTGAATATAGACTTATTCTTATAAACTATCGTTGTGTCTCTTTTTCAAAGGCAAACAGAACATAAAATAGGACCTTCTGCAACTAAGGTTCACTTTTTATATAACATAACAATGACCAAAAGGGATACATATGGTTCCCTCAAAACGCCGTTTCAAGTCTATGGAAAAAAAAATAATTTAAAGGTTAGTCGTATAATTTTTTATGCCACAATATGCTATATCTCCCATCGAGAATTGTTTGTGAACAAGGTCTAATGAGGACTCACAACAATTTTTTGTTCCATTTTATAAACCTTGATTTTGCTAAATGGTCAATTGATATAAATGATTTTCGCCCCACTAACAGGGTGACATTACTTTAATATCCTTAATACTCAACATATTAAACTTTTACTGGAATACCTATGCTAGGCAATTGGAGAGAGAAGAAGTACATATTACATTAATGCCAAGCAAGGAAAGAACGTCTAAACATTTTGCAGGCAACAAAACATCCAAATGTGGTTGGAAGAGATCCAAGTCGGGGAAGCAGCACAAGGAGATCACGGCAAAAAAAAAAAAAAACCAAAAAAAAAAAAACAAAAAAAAAACAATAAAAAAAGACTTATTTTTTCGGTTAAGTGATTAATAGAATTCAAAGGTAATAGTTTAGAAAGTACGGGGAAGAAAACTTGATCCAAGATTTCGTTTCTCATGCCCCCTGCTGGTAAATATTCTTGCCGGGAAGTATTTAGTTCGGGTTTAAAACCGCAAATTGCTACAACTAATTTGATCCGAAGCATGTTTTTCTCATGCATTATTGATTGTACAACACTAATTTGTTGTGTAATGATGATCTTACCTTGTGAGGCGGGATATGCAGGTTACTCAAACTGCTCATACTTACCACTGTTTCAGAATTGTGTACAACAAGGGTCAAGGGCTAATAAGATATTCTAAATATGTATTAAGGCAATGATACATCGAATATAAAATCTGCGCATAGTAGCGTTTTCCATACATCAATTCTAGCATCTAATTCGAACTCCATCTTATGGGAATATCTTTGTAAGGAGTTGAATATATCTTATTAGCATGACAGTGTATGTAAATTCATTTACATAGAAACGAGTACGCTTTAGGTGTATTTAAATGTATTGGTTTATTGATTATTAAACATTTTTTCGGAAAATAATGATAAAGCTTGCGATATGTAAAAATATAATTGAAAATTATATTTATGTTATCAAACCCCGTGATAACCCCGTGCGTGCACGGGCATTAAAACTAGTTTAACAAAATGAGAACTTAATATCAAAGATTTCCATAACTTACAAACACTCTTGCATCGAAGTAGATCTTTCACACACGATCTTACCAGAATTTGCTCAACCAAATCAAACGGGACTACCTCTGCCATTCAACCTTAATTAAGTCCAACCGGCAAAACCCTAATAGAATCGGAGATGAGTTATGCAGGGTCGGATGCATTAGTATTAGCTTAACCAAAGGTAAAAGCGCGTTTGTAAGGCTCGTTCTTAGCCCATTTGTGAGCTACCATAACATTACTGCCAGAGCCCATTTGTTAGTATATATAAATTGTTTATATTCCACCAGAATATAAACTATTTAAATATACTTGCAACAAATTTTCTATAAAATATTACTACCTAGAATATTAAGGATCCGTTTGTTACATGAGTGTGGATGGAATTGTTTCATTGCTAAAAATAATTGTTTGGTATTAGGGTGTCAAATAAAGAAAGGAATCGATTTAAATAATCTCGTTTCACATAGAAATGGTAGGATTGAGTGGTGATTCTATCTGACAACTAGGGTCCGTTTGGTTTGTAGATGGGTTTAGGATTTAAATTTGAATTTGAATTTGAATTTGGTTTAAGGTTTGAATTTGGATTTGAGTTAGGAGAGAGAAAATAATATTTAAATATATATCATGTATTAAAATATAAATAAAAAATTAATTATATAAATAATGATAAGTAAAAAGAAAGGGAGAAAACAATTGGACCCCACTTGTGTTATAAATCCCTACGCATCTCCCTCTTTGTCTAGCTCCTTATATTTGGCTTATGTAGCCAAACCCAAGAACCAAAATTACAACCAAACAACATATTTTGAATTTTTAACCCAAAACCCAAAGAAAACCATCAAACCAAACGGGCCCTTATTTTTATATATAAATGGTCCCACTTTTGTATTTGTTTAATCTTATTTTTTTATACATCGTCCAGAATGGCAATGGGATGGGTTTGGAGCGGGGCGGCCACCCTCCATCCCCAAACCCGATTAGTAAACCACGCCCCAAACCCGCCCCGATCCCCAATGGGGATTTTATCGGGGCGCTCCATTGGGGCGAGATGCTCCCCCAAACCCGCTCTAATACTCATTAGGGATCTTATCGGGGCGTCTTTACGAGCGCAATGCTCCACCAAATACACATTGTTGTTGGTTTATTATTATTACTACGTCACATTTTAAAAAATGCGAGTACATGCAATAATATGAAGAATCAACAACCCACTAATAATATACTCCGTATTAATTAGTAGCCTTTATAAGTTTTCAACAAATTAAACATAAATAATGATAACCACGTTAAAAAAAATCAAAACTTCTTTTTAAACCATTACACAAAAGAAGGTTTTCATAATCACAACTTACAATTTTGTAAGATACAAAACTACAAAAATTTGATAATATTGGTTTTATTACGTAAATATTAACTTAACAATATATAAATATAATAGATCTATATGTAAATATATATAGTTTCGGGGTGGGTGGGGCGGGTTGGGGATCTTGTGCCCTGTCCCCGCCCCAAACCCGATAAAAATCCCCGTTAATGCCCCGAAACCCGCCCCGTAACCCGATAAGCAAGCCCCGCCCCAAAAACTTTGGGTTTCGGGTTTTCCCATTGGGTTCGGGTTTTTTTCAATCCCTAATCGTCCTTTTCAAAATTCATGTGGCTGTGAATCTATTTTTATTTCTTTTCTTTTTGTTTTTCTATTTTAAACAACACATACATTTTTTTATATCTTTTATATAATAAAAGAATTACATCATTTCGGAGTTTTTCATCAAATTGAATCATATGAATTTAAAAATTAGACCAATTAGAACGCTTGATTTTGCCACGTAGGCAAAATCGTGTGATCTGATTGGTCAATAAAAAGTCAAAATTAAATCGATTTTGTCAAAATTAAAAATTTGTGGTGGAGAAATATGACGAGAAAAAAACACATAAAAATATATGTGTCAAATTTGTAAAGAAAAAAACTTGAAAAAAGTTGGAGTAATTAATAAAAATTTAGTGATTTTTAATTTTAAAATATATTATATGGAGTTAAGTGAAATTTCTAATTTACATGTTTTATTATAACTTTAAAAAATAAACAAATAAACCCTTAAACTTTATACCCGTAGACTTTATAGTTTAAAATATTACAAACTTAAACAATTTTTTACTTCCAAACAAAGATTTAACAGTATCTAATCACATCCCAAATCTACCCAAGACTTGTTTTGATGGATTTTCAATTGTGGTACCTGAAAATTATTGTTGTACAACCATAAAAAAACACCGAAGCACAAAAATAAATAGAATTAATAAAAAAGGGTTTTCTAGCTATCATTGAGTACTTAAAGAATTGCATTTTTTTTTTTCTTTTTGTTTAATACGTTACTAAAAATTCTAACAATTTAAATTTCCTCAAAAAGTCTTTATTTCCATTGACATTACGAATGCCAATAAATCATATACAACAATCTAGGCCACTTTTATATCTTAAAAAAATGTTGGTGACGAAAAAAAGGGTAAACTCTTTTTACATTTGTATAAGTCTTAGAAGATATACAAATAGGTAAATCTTTTGTTTGAACCAAAACATATTTTATAACGAAACATAATACTTATTTGATTTTTTTAGCTTTCTAAATTCCTATAAATAATGACGATTTGATACACAACTTGATGCTTTTAAATTCGATTGCGAAGCTAAATTTTTACATGTTTTAACACAAAGTGTGACCATTAATCTTAAGTATAGCTGACTCAATAATGCAACTAGAATCATAAAACATATACAATATCAACTGCATACCCAACGGTAAGATAACCAGCCTTTCAAAGTGGAGGTCAATGGTTCGAATATAACGAGGAGAAAACTAATCCCTTTGTGGCATCGAAGGTTCACATGAGCCGACTTCGGGCTACCTAAAAGAGTAGTTTTGTAGATATTAGTCGGCTCACAATGTCGAGTTAGTTAACAGGTAAATCAAAAGAAAAAAAATTAGTAATTATCCTCAAGCTCATATAATATATATAAGATATGAATCTATTCTCTTTATATGATTTCGATAATACTCTATAACATAACTTATAAAACAAAATAAAAATAAAAATCATACATGTATTTAAAAAAACATCATGTCTAAACCCCGTGCGTGCACGGGCATTAAAACTAGTAAATAATATATTTTAAAAACTTCCTTTGGACGATTCACATCTGGTAATGTCTCTTACTTTTATTCACTCGATATGAAGAGGAAGGACATATTTAAGTCCTCGGACCGTAAGAAACAGAAAAAAGAACAAAGCAAATTTTGAAAAAGAACTGACATAATTTCAACTATTTTCATCAGTGAGCTACATAATTTCAACTACAGTTACCTCTATCCTGCTCAAGCAAAATGAAGGAGATATGTCTAAATCGTGTTTGTTTGTGAGAGAGACTTCCGGTCTTTGAGCCTCTCTTAGTGCCTTTTCTCCTCAGTCTAGAACGATCCTTATTTCTTCTCTCATCAGAATGGAGGTTCTACAATGAAAATAGCATGCATATAATAAGTACGTAAATTTTAGGCGAAAAAAAATATCCAAGCAGGCCATCAGATCAAGCCAAATGAAGGAGATTCATCTAAAAAGTATAGCCCACTAATTGATTGATACTTTACAGGAAGGATTTATTTATTCCATGATGGGCATCACTATACAACAGAACAAAGACGAGTTATGTATCATTAAAAATAGCACTTACATAATTGAGCTCCATGAGTCAGCAACCCTGGGAAAATATTCTGGTAACACTACAAGAATCGAGGCCTTTAGCCACAAGAAATATTTAGCCACGACTAAAGTCGTGGCTAAAAGTCCACTAAACGACAAAATAGTCGCTTTTCACCGTTTAACTATGAAATCCACTTTGAGCCACGACTAACTCATGACTAAAAGTTCTCAAAACTTTGACCATATTTTTCAACGAAGAAACTTTATCTAAAATTTTGACTAAAACTTTTAGCCACGCCTAAGTCGTGGCTAAAGTTCTAAAAACCTTGACTTTAGACTTTCAACCAAGAAACTTTGTCAAAAATTTGACTAAACCATGTAGACACGACCGTATCGTGACTAAAAGTTGGTTACTAATTTTGACTAAAACTTTTAGCCACGACCCTACCGTGGCTAAAAGTATTTACTATTATTTTAACTATATTCATTTTATTAATGACATTAAATAATAAGTATGAAAATTAAATGATAAATATTAAACCAATTAGTCACGATATGTCGTGGCTAAAAGTGTTATATTATTTTATTTCTTTTTATGTTTTATAAATAAAATTAAAATGTTAAATATTAAATATTAAAACATTTAGCCACGATATGTCGTGGCTAAAAGTTTTATGATAAATATTAAAATATTTAGCCACGACATATCGTGGCTAAAAGTGTTTAATGTTATTTTAATTTTATTTGTTTTATCATTGATTAGTTTGATCATAACTTGAAAGCAACTAAATCAAACGGTGTTAAACCACAACAAATAACTAAAATATATGAATTATTTCATTCCAAAACGATTAACTTAAAACATTATAGCATATGAATTACAATACAAACGATAACATTGAAACATAAAAGGCATACAAATTTACAATTCGAAATGCTAAATTTTGCTTTAGCTAAATTGGAAAGACTACTCCAAGCCGAATTTTCCCATGTCATTATATACCACGTAAGTATTGCAGTTAACTCAAGTGTGTAGTTCTTGGGATGCCTTTCCATCTTTAGTGTTCCCTTTAGTATCTTTATTTTTGTCTCTGGTGCCTTTATCTTTTCAGCCAAGAACTTACAATTTGAGCACTCTGCCTTTCTGAGATTCAGGCAGATCCAGAAGGTCCCGAGAATAACTTGAATGTGTTGAAGATATCGGATAAGACTTGAGGTGTTTGAGGTCCAGAAGAAAGAACTAAAGATAGAGTCTGAGGACATACATCCACATAAAGTAGCCACATCCTCTATCTTAAGTTTCTGGCTGTTACGTAGTAAGGAAATCATAAAAAATATCTTTTTGACAAGCAAATTAATTATATATTATATAAATAATTATTTTTGGATACTTCACCTTTGAACAAGGACATGCGTAGTATTGTCTACCATAAATGTAAGGTTTGCGTGATGTTCGCAACACCACATCTCCTTTTTCACATGTGCACTTAAAAGCTTTTTTGTGAGGATAAGAGTGGGTGTGTTTGTGAGGATAAGATATGACTTTATGGTAAAAAACAAGAGCCTTTTAGCGACGACATGTAGCGAAAACAAAGAAAAAAAATGAAGACGAAAAAAGAAACGAAAAAACGAAAAAAAAAAAAAAACAAGAATCAAAAAAAAAAACAAGAAAATAACAAACGAAGGAACGATTGAAAGCGAAAAAAAAAGAAAAAAACGTCAAAAAAAAAAAAAACTATGGAGAAACAAAAAAAAATAACACAACGAAAGATAAAAACATAAAAGTAGCGAGAAAAAACTATAAAAAAACAACGAAGAGTACGAAGAAAAAAACGACCCGCAAAGAAGAAGAAAGAAAAAAAAAAAAAACATAAACGAAAAATGGAAAAAAAAATGATACTGACATTCGTCCCTTACAGGTTCCGATCCAAGTAAATAAAGTTTGGTCAAAGTCATCATTTAAGTTTTTGTCATTTACTTTGTTTTGTCACCAGATATCCGATAATCTCAGTGTCGTCTCATGTATACCAATATCATCTCGAATCATTCATTTAACATTACTTGTATAACAATACCATCTCGACTCATCTTGACTCATCCATTGAACATCTGATGTACAACGATAACATATCGACTCATCTGTTGAACATTTAATGTACAACGATAGCATCTAATGTATAACGATACCATCTTGACTCATCCGTTAAACATCTAATGTACAACGATAACATATCGACTCATCCGTTGAACATCTAATGTTTCCCAAATTAACCACACAAACTCTTTATCTCTTTTTTTTCTTTCACCACCATAATTAACCTTGAATTGAACAGCCCTCGTTACACACCCACCACTCCCGTCACTCTCCCGTCACAGACCCACCACTCCCGTCACTTTACCGTCACTCTTTTTTTCTTTCACCACCACAAGTAAGTATTGAATTATAAGTGACTTTAGTGATTTATATTATTAGTGATTTTAGTGAAGTTTGTAAATTTTATGAATTTTTTGAATTATTATTAGTAAATTGTATCTGATGTTCAACTACTATGAAATTGAATTTGATTTTGGTTTAATTTTCAGCGTCTCGTGTTAAGATTTTGATTTTGGTTTAATTTTCAGTGTCATTGTTTTCTTGTTTCATTTGAACATGTTTAGCTAAACTTGTTAGAGTTTCCTTAGGATGCCTGCAACTTAGAAGAAGATGAATAAATGTTTATTTATGATTTCTGAGTAGTTTAAATGTGTACTTTAAAAGCGTGTTAGTGTTTTTTAGGACGCATTTATGACGATTGATAAGAGTTGGACTACTTTAAAAAACCGTACTTCTAGTCAGTTCAACGATGGTCTTGATGCATTCCTGGAGAGGTGTAAGGACCACTTAGATGAGTATAATAGTTGTTGGTGCCCATGTCGTAAGTGTAATAACAATATAAAACGCACAATTAAAGAAATTTACCACGATATAGTTAAATATGGGTTTAGCGCTTCTTACACGACCTGGGATCACCACGGTGAACCGCCGACAGTAAATCTCATACCTGAAACATATAATTACATGGTTGATTTCTTACACGATGTTCGTATGGAGAATACCTATGAGCCAACCGAAGGACCAAGTGCCATAAATGAGCCAGGCGAAGGTTCTAGTGCTACAAATGAGCCACCTGAGACAAAAAACGAATTAGAAGAGTTACTTGCTAAGGCCAGTGAAAAGCTATATCCTGGTTGTGATAAGTTTACATTGCACTATTTGTCCAAAAGTTCTTCACATCAAGACTTGTCTAATGGAGCCCAATCTTTATTTGACATACAGCTCGCTGAAGTTTAGTTTCTCAAAACTACGTATCCGAAAGACAATAAAGCCCCTTCGTCACACTATGAAGCTAAGAAGACTTTTAAAAAGATCGGCTTAGGATACGAATCGATTCATGCTTGTATAAATGATTGTTGTTTATTTTGGAAGGAGAACAAGTTTGAAGAGAATTTTCCGGTATGCGGTAAGAGTAGATGGAAAAACAAAAACACAAAGGGGAAGAAAGTTACTAAGAAAGTGTTGCGTTACTTTCCTTTGACTTCTAGACTAAGGCGCATGTATAACTCCAGACACATTGCAAAGTATATGACTTGGCATGCTACCGGAAAATGTAAGGAAAATGGTAAGATGTGTCACCCGGTTGATGGGAAAACATGGAAAGATTTTGATCAAAAACATAAACAATTTGCACTGGAACCTAGAAACGTACAGATAGGATTGGTTGCTGATGGTTTCAATCCATTTGGCAACTTAAGTTAAGGTTATAGCATGTGGCCAGTGATGTTAACAACATTCAATCTGCCTCCGTGGTTATGTATGAAAGAGTCGCATTTGATGCTGAGTATGTTAATTCCTGGCCCTAAATCACCCGGGAAGGACATGGATGTATTCTTAAGGCCTTTGGTTGAAGAATTGAAGACTCTATGGAGTAAAGGAGTGAGGATGAGAGACGCTGCTACAGAAACTTAATTCACAATGAAAGCAATGCTTCTATGGAACATAAATGATTACCCTGCTAGCAGTTATTTATCTAGTTAGAGTGGTCAAGGTTACTTAGCATGTCCTACATGTAATAAAGACACCCCATCTACTCGTGTGCTAGGAAAAATTGCTTATGCTGGTCATAGAAGATTCCTACCCAAGAACCATCGTTGGAGGAAGGACAAGAACTTTAACGGTATGGACGATACGACTGATCCTCCTAAAACCTTTAACAGTGCTAATATCCTTGATTAACTTGCTAGATTGCCACAAAAAATACTGAGGAAACATCCCGATTTTAGGTTCATCGGTGCGAAGAGAAAACATGATTTAACAGTAGAGTTGAATTGGAGTAAACGATCTATTTTCTACGAGCTCAAGTATTGGTCAGATATTTAATTAAAATGTTGGATTATGGTAGTTGGATACGCACCTATACGACTAGAAATGTGTGAGCCTATTCGGGGCACAAACGTTAGACACTTAGAGTGCGTTTTAATACTTCACGAATGTTTATATTTTAAACCAAAGACCCAAAATGACGAGACACGAAACCATATGGGGACTATTGGATTAGCCAGCCATATGGGGTTCATAGGAAGTGTCTAGGTTCGTTTTGGATAAGAAGAAAAGAGAATAGAGTTGTGATAAGGATGGATTTTATTGTTTCCTAGTCTTATCATAATTAGGGTTGAGGTGCTATATAAACACCCTTAACCTCTCCACTTTGATTCGGTCCTATTCACAAACAAATACATTTGACACAATCCCAAAAAAAGCAAATCATTTTCCTTGGTTAACATAGTCGGCTGCATACATATTCATAAAGAAAAGAAACCATACACATGCATCGTTTTTGCATTTACATGCTTATTATATGCATGAATGTAAACAGTTGGATGCATGTCATTGGTAGCATGTTACAAAGACATACATGATGTATGTAACCTGTATACTATGCATGATATATATACTCATGCGATAGTTTTATTTCTTTGTTGATTTAATGATCAGTGTTAATCCCATGGTGGCTGTTTTGTTGTCTTTCTCTTTTGGTTTTTTTTATCCAAACGTATACCACTTGGTATTTGGATCGGATCTAGAATAAATATTAAACACTAGTTGTTTTAGTAATCGTGAAGTTACTACTAGCATGGTAGCGTGCTTGTTTGACGTGTTGTGTGAGCAACCATAGAGGTGGAAATTTATCCACTTTGTTACATTAACATTTGATTCTTGAAGAGGTTAGATTTCTATTACGCTTTTGTTTATTAATTGTGTGTTAATCATATGCGCCTTACTTGATCCATATCCGCTGCATACTCGTGGTAGTTAAATGGTTAACAGTTTATCAAATCCCAACAGTGGCATCACGAGCCAACTCGTTTGGTATTTTATGGGTTACACACATTTTAAACACGCTAGGGCTGCATGAAATCTTGATTAATTTATTGTTTTATTGGAAAATTATGGCAATTATATGCAATACTTGCCATAAATAATGAATAAACACCTAGAATCAATTCTAATGTTACTTGATAAAAAGAGAATAGATTAAAATTAAAGGTTAATTAAGTTGTCATGTTATTCTATTCTTGATTTATCTCGGCCTTAAGACTCACGCAATCATGCTATATGATGGATGTGGCGATCTAGGTACTTTAGCAGAAAATCTAGTGAGAGTCTTTTGGTTCTCCAATTAGGGAAGACTCTTTTGAGAACTTGAGGCATTATATGATTTACTGCTTTCATTATAAGAGTTTGTCTTCAATTATACTATAATTTTCTGTTTGTTTTAATTGCTTATATGTGATATACCATGTGATGCTTAATATTTGCAAATAGACTTTATGAAACTCTTGAAAATAGACTTACTCTTATAGAGAAACTTGGATTGAACATGTCTAATTACACACGTAAGCATACTCATTGTGAATAGTTATGTGTTATTTGCGAAACCGAGGTTTTTGGACAAATTTAATACGGACATTAAACTATGAAATTTGATTTCTTCTGTAATTTTAGTTTTATGTGCGTCGTATGAGGTTGAATTGGTCTTTAATTTTCTCCCGCCCCACTACATGCTACGGCATATGAGGGAATTTATTTAGATTACTATGTATCCTTCGGGACCATGTAGGATTACAATATAGGGTTTGATCAATTGTAATCCTACCATATTTGGCAAACAATAAAATAATGCTAACAAGAGGTTTCTTAACATACCAATAACATCATTAGTCAATTGGAAATACGGCCTCAACATTGTTGGACATTATAAGAGAAGCTTTAAGGCGGTGTATACAGAACCACAAAGAAAGTCAGGTTTTATACAGATTCGCGCCTTGACCTGTTTCTCCGCTTCGTTGTGCGTTCAAAATGGAGCTAACGAGAATATTTGACAAAAGGATGTCGATACCAATAAAGGTTACAAAAAAGTTTTCTTACTTGTGCTACTAGATGTTTTGCTTGCTTTTTGTACATGATTTTTGTCACATATTTTGTAAATTTATGTGTATACCCTTATATGAAATTTTAAGTTTATGCCAGCCAACACTATATAACAAGTGCATTGGATTGTTTCTATGGTCAGCCTCGGGGGACTTTCCACCAACCCATGCGCGAATTTTTCCATTGCGTCAGGACCTTTGTCAATTTTTGCACGTTCTTTTTGTCGACTTAAATCGAGTTACCTAGTCAGACCTCGGACCCGATGTGCATAATGATGAGACGAAATATGGATTAGATCATTACTATATAAGTTACTAATGTCATAAGTCTCATAAATCTAAAGAGTTGCATTAAACATTGCCTATTAAACGCTCGTCGCTTACCTCTTGCCCTACTTGTTTACACACTGGTCAGACCTCTGGTAATAAGTGGGAGGTCAAGTTGGATCTTAGTCTTATTAGTAATTAATTGGGTAGTTAATTCTTTTAAGAATTTAATTATCTAAAATACTAAAATTGAACTTTCTATGTTCTATTGTGTTATTGCAAAATAATTCGTAAATGGACGTTTATTTTCTCATAGATTACAAACATAGTATCTTTTCTGGCAAAAAGAATGAGACTCACTCCTATCTCTTCTCACTTCTCATTGATTGACAAGAATAAGATAGGGTTATAATTAAATTTTTCTCAATTATATTTAAAAACTCACTTTCAATTTTTCATTACCCTTTTTCGGTTTGGAAATCTTTAAAAGATAAAATATTTGTGTAACTAGAGAACATTGTGTCTATAGCTACCAAATAATGACATCTTGCACTTGTCACGATGTATAAGTTTAACCGCTATGAGTAAAGAAAATTGTCTTAATAAACCGCAATGAGTAAAGAAAATTACTTGCATATCTTCTAGGTATTTTTCTTGGACTCACTTCATTCCTTATAGTGCTAAACATTCTTGTGGCTAAGCAGACGATAAAAGGAGGATTGCATGGTTAAATATTCAAGTTAATTGATGCATGAATGGCTAAGTCCCTCATCTACATAAGTAGAATTCATTTACTAGGTTTAATACCTAGTACATTGTACTTGTAAGGTTTATAAAGTGAGTAGTGAAAGTAAATAATCACTATTTGCTTTTACTTGTGATTTAACATCTTTACAAAGTTGACAAATTCAGTGGGAAGCTTTGCTTTTTATTACTGAAGAGGGAACATTCATGTATTGTTGTTAATTTGAGTGGCAGCTAATAAGCATATTTCTTGTTTTAGTTACCCATATTTTTCTAGCTTGCTTTGAAATAATTCATCTTTTCGAATATGAAAAACCATTGCTTAAAGGAAGATTGCATTTTATTTTATTAGGATAAAAAGTGGCTTTCTGATGTTGTTTTTTGAAACGTTATCTATAGAATAATAATCCACAATTCCTTATTAAACAATATGGTTCGAAATCTACTTGTAATATCTATGACACTATCATATTGTTTATACAATCGAGCGCTTGTCATATTGTTTGTCTACTTTAAATAATGTTTTGCCACAGACAAGTGGGAGAAATCTTAAGTGTGTGCAAGGAACAACATATAACAATATGATTATTGGTTTCTTTTGACCGCAAAGTAAGAAAGCTAATAATTATACTAGGACTTAAACACACAAGATGTTTGTTGCCCTATTACATTTAAAGGTCAGGATATAATATTAAGCTAATTCAACTCATTGACTACATGTTTTAGTCAATATAATCATGATTAATTATATAATCATAATTATGAAATATAAAATTATCTTTAAATTACTATTGAACTCAAGAGCTTGAATTCATAACTACTTTAGTTACTATAATTATGTTTTCTTGTTAAGACATAAATATAAAGTCCTTGAATTTATCAATGACTCATAACATAAAGTAAGTAGTAAAATTGTTATGTCTTCTTGTTAGCACATAAACAATGAGGTCCTTGAATTATTCAAAGACTTATAATGTATACTTGATATGTTCTGTTTTCTTGTAAACACATGGCATAGAGTTCTTGAACTATTCAAAGATATATATGTTATAGCATGCACCTGGTTTTAAAATACTATGTATTCAATTTGGCTTGACCCAATTGGTAAGTATTTGACCTTAAGTGAATTAAGTTATCTAATGAATTGTCATATAGTCTCGCAATCCTAATACTCATAGAATACTACATTATTATGGCATGTCTAATGTGTTGAAACAAACTATATTCATATTATTTGATTTCTGATTACTTTATTTGCTCTACCTCTAAAATCTATCAAGGATGGAAAATTGCATGTGTCATGTATACACTCAATATAGTTCCAACCTGGAAGGTATTCAAGACATTATCTATTTATGGACTGGGATGAATCCTATTTTTCTTTCATTAAAGTTATAATAATTTGTTAATATTTATTATGATGGCATGTTATTAACAGCTAGAGATGAGAACTGTCTAAATGTATTTTTGTGTTTGCTAATTAAGAAACAACTTTATTGTTGCTTAAATAGTAGTATTTAAAGAACATGTCTCTACTTAACAGTAAGTGGAGTATCTATAGTCTTGAAGTTATTCAAGTACAAATACATAACCTTCTGGGGGAATAAATTGCTGATGTCAACTACGTTTAAACATGTTAATGTCGAACCAAAGTTTTAATGTACTACTGAATTACTTATCATATCTGGATCTGATAAATGTATTAAAAATAGGAATGATAAGTTGCCGTCCTTATAGCAAATCACATTGCTTTGGTTTTATTTGATCTTTTGCCATACAGTTCTAAAATGGTGAGGTTTATGAATGAGTTTCTTTTGAAGAGAAAGACTCTCAAGGACAAAAATTATATAAATAATGTTGTGCTGTCCTCGTGTAGGGTAAATTTTTTATTTTACCAAGTTTTAAATTTATTATTTAGCCGACTTATCCTAAACAACACTTCAACGGGCAGTGTACGATCGGGTGAAGTTTTACGGTAAGCAGGGTGTCGAACACTAAGAGCGAGGTTGTTAACCTTATATTCTATCAGTATTTTAATTACTCTAATTAAGTTTATTCTAAATACTTGTTAAACCTATGATATATACGTTCTAATGATAATGAGGGGTTTTCAGCTTGAGAGACTGCACAGGTTTTATTGTGACAATAATCTATTTAAACACAATTAACATACAAGAAAAACAATCAGAAGATAAAAGAAGCGATACAAGCCAAAATAATAGAAAACGTAGATTCCCTTATTAAATCCGATTTAATGCTGGGTTTGTTTATTGTTGTACAATGATTTTTTATCTCGAAATGAGGCATATCATCTTAAGAATTAGGGCAATGACTTCATCTAAGACATAGACACGTTGAATCGTTTTGTCACAATTTAATGTATCAGTTAAAGCATCACTTTTAGTTTATTTATTATAATCTATCTAGGAATTATTGCATATGGTGTTCTTGTCAAACCACTTGCCCATCGGGTCTTTACCACGTTTACTGTTTGATGGATTTTATATATTGGTTAGATCCACTATTCACACATCTTTATCATTAATTAAGAAAAGACTTGTTGAAACATTACGAGGTCACCTAGGTGGCCCAGTAAGCTCTTAATTTAAAGACTAAGACTGACATTATTTGTGAATCGTTTGGTCTGTAATATAAAACACTGTATGGAGAGCTATCCCAGTATCTAACTCACTTGTTAGGCGTAACTAGACCCAGTTGAATGATAGGTCGCATATTCAAACATGTAGACAAGTATCATGTAATACACATAATTAATCTTTCAATGATAAATTAAGAAAACATTAAATCTTCATTAAGATGGCTAATACTCTAGGGTATTAGCCCATAACCATTGTAATTATACAAGCGTGATCATATAACCAAGGTAAACTAAACGTTTTACCGAACGATACAAAATTTAAGATGATTACAAGAGTATAGGATTTACACGGTGTCTTCTATGGAATCGTGATCGATGCTTGCCCTTTGGTTGCTCTTCTTTTCTTTAGAAAATCATCTTTTATATCTATGGTATCGAGAATATGATTTTGCACACTGAAAACTCGTTTTTGAGTCTTCTATTTATAGTGTTTGAAAAAGACTGGATACGCCGTATTAGGCTAGGCCAACACGGCGTATTGGGGTGTTTTCCTTGGAGTGCGCGCTAAGTTTATAATCAATACAATATTCATTCCCAAAATATATTTATTCACTAAATCTCGAAATAGTTATCCAGCTGGATACGACGTATTGTAGATGAGTGATATGCCGTATTAGGAATTGTTTATACGCGTTTCCGTGTGAATAGTTGGTGCTGATACGCCGTATCTCTTTTTGTGGATACGGCGTATTGGTCAGAATATACAATCTTCAAATATCATCGTTTTAGCTCCAAAATATGCGCCTTTTAGCATGTCTTCACAAATCACTCCTTAATTACTGCAAATAACACTCTTAAGCAATTAAGTACAAATTCTTACCATAATTATATAAAAGTGGGTAACTTATTCGGGATAAATGATAGTATAAATGCGACGTTATTTGATGTCATCAAATATCCCCCCACTTGAATCCTACTTGTACTCATGTAGACTTTAGATTATATTGAAAATGTATCCCAACCGAAGTCAAGGATTTATCCGTTTAAGCATTTCTTTTGTTTTAATCACCTGTACAAGACCAAGCACCTCACGAAATATGGAAATGAAAACACTCAGATCACTCAACTAATCTAGGGTGTAACATTTAATTGGTACGCTCATTTGCTCGGTCGTGATTAGCGTCATATCATATGCTTGGCAAGGATACACATCTCCACCACTAGAGCTAAGGAGAGAAAAGTCAAAAGGTAAACTAGGTTTTTATTATAAGGCTAAGGGTTGATCTTTCTCAAAATCATTCACCGATAGTTCCACACCAACAAGGCAGCTGAAGCCACATACACGGCCATAATGACAGAATAGACATGTGTCGATCACATCCTTATTTGAGTTTAACTAAGGGTTAGGATGAAGAATAATATAGGGTAGGGATCTTCTAACTTTCACCAAAAGTAATAAACTAACAAGGTGGCTGAATCACGCATACATGGCTGTAACGACGGAATAGACATGCATGACTCGATCTCAACCTCGTTCGAGTAAAACCTAAGGTTAATTGCTAGGATTAGGAAGTAAATTGTTGTTAAATAAAATTCACAAAACAAATAGATTAAGCTTGAACAAATAAGGTAGTTGCTAGTAACTTTTCCCGACCGTTCCATGATAAAGACTCGAAATATATACAAACGCCTCGATCATAGAAATGACAAAGACAACCTAAGTTGGCGTTCCCATAACGGTCAACTTCCTGATCATCCCAAACTTACATACTTTTACAAAAGTGGTGATATCGGCCACTTTATACAAAACTATACATCGTTGATTTTTATCCACATATCAACGAATAATCAATCCTTCCAAGTATTTCATCGGTTAAGTTTAGTGAACCGACTATTGATCATCCTTCTCCTTTTTGATGCATTTTCTATTTTTATATTTTTTTCATAACATAAATCTCGGTGCTATTTCACCGTCTTTACAATAATTTATCCGGATAATTTTTCCTTTAACACTTCATATTCAGACATAATACATAATCGTGAAAGTAGCAAAATACACGAGTTACATATTTTCCCATTGCATTGTGTAATTTTTCGACCTAACCGGAGATAAAAAATTTCACTTTGACACAGGAAATACAAAACTTTACACAAAAGAAACTAGCAACTTTGATTAAGTAGGCGTAATTACAGAGGGTTGGTCAAGGTGTAAAGGTGTAACAAAATAGACATATGGTGTGAAAAAGACAGGAATGACTCAACAAGTTTTTTACGGGATCTTACTCTTATAGTGAGAGTAAGCAAAGGGTTATACGGGATTTAACTAACCAGTGTAGTTAGTTAATTGATTACCAAGTTTTAAATTTATATTTAGCTGACTTATCCTAAAACAACACTTTAACGGGCAGTGTACCCGATCGGGTGGAGTTTCGCGGTAAGTAGGGTGTCGAACACTAAGAGCGAGGTTGTTAACCTTAAATTCTATCAGTATTTTAATTACTATAATTAAGTTAATTCTAATTACTTGTTAAACCTATGCTATATACGTTCTAATGGTAATGGGGGTTTTCAGCCTGAGAGACTGGCACATGTTTTATAGGTGAAAATTAAATTTAAACACAAATAAACATGCAAGAAAACAATCAGAAGATAAAAGAGCGGTACAAGCCAAATAATAAAAAACCGTATTAGCCATATTAAATCCGATTAAACGCTGGTTTGTTTATTTAGTGCAGTGATTTCTTATCTCGAAGTGGCATATCATTCTTAAGACTTAGGCGGGACGTCATCCTAAGACCTAGATACATTGAATACTGTCATAATTAATGTATCCGCATAAAGCATCCTTTTAGTTTAATTTTAATCTATCTAGGGATTAAAGCAATGGTGATCTTGATAATCCCTAGCCCATTGGGACATTACCCACTTATTGTTTGACAGTATTTTATATACTGATAGTCCACTGTTCAAATCTTAATCAACTAATCATGAACATACTTGTTGAAACATTATGGGTCACCTGCCGGTCCAACTAAGCTCTTAATTTAAAAACAAAGACAGAACATTATTTGTGATCCTATTGGTCCAGTAATATAAAACACGATATGGAGAGCTATCCCAGTATCTAGCTCACTTTTTAGGCGTAACTAGACCCAGTTGAATGATAGGTCACATATTCAAACACGTAGACAAGTATCATCTAATAAACATACTTAAACTTTTAACAATAAATTAAGAAATAGATTTTAAAACAAACCAAACATTAAATCTTTATTAAGATGGCTAATACCCTTGGGTATTAGCCCATAACCATTGTAATTATACAAGCGTGATCAAATAACCAAGGTAAACTAAACGTTTTATAGAATGATACCAAAAATTAAATGATTACAAGAGTATAGGAATTACACGGTGTCCTCTATGAAATCGTGATCGATGCTTGACCTTTGGTTGCTCTTCTTTTTTTCAGAAAATCGTCTTTTATGTGTATGGTATGAAGAATGTGATTTTGCACACTAAAAACTCATTTTTGAGTCTTCTATTTATAGTGTCTGAAAAAGTCTGGATACGCCATATTAGGCTAGGCCAATACGGCTTATTGGGGTGTTTCCCTTGGAGTGCGCGCAAAGTTTATAATCAATAAAATATTCATTCTCAAAATATAAATATCTCTGATATCTTTAAATGTCTATCCAGCTGGATACAGCGTATTGTAGAAGAGTGATACGCCATATTGGGAATTGTTTATACGCGTTTTCTTATGAAGAGTTTCGCTGATACGCCATATCTATTTTCTGGATACGGTGTATTGGTCAGAAATGAGCAATCTTCATTTTAGCTCCAAAATATGCGTCTTTTAGCATGTATTCACAAATCACTCTTTAATTACTGCAAATAACACTTTTAAGCAATTAAGTATGAATTCTTGCAATAATTATATAAAAGTGGGTAAGTTATTCGGGATAAATGATAGTATAAATGTGACGTTATTTGATATTATAAAATATCCTCCCACTTGAATCCTACTTGTCCTCAAGTAGACTCTAGATTATATTGAAAATGTATCCCAACCTAAGTTAATTTTTTTTCCGTTTAAGCACTTCTTTTGTTTTACTCACATGTACAAGACCAAGCAC